>APFE031121474.1:0-14566 GCA_000404065.3 Pinus taeda
TGTTGGTCGCCTATCAGACTGGTCTTCCTGCACCACCGATTTGAGATGAGAGACCAATTCAACTTCTATGGCCTGATGCTCCTCTAGTCTTTCTCCTGTTGGGCTAAGGAGAAAGCTAATATTGTTACACATCCTACGTTGAATGGTAGAGACGTGGAAAAATTTAGTGTTCCGTTCTCCTTCCTTTAACCATCTGATCCGGGATTTTTGTTTCGAGATAATCTCTTCTTAAGGAATTTAGACTTCTATGATCCATAACATTGTTTAGAGAATTTTCGGCAAAATCACATAATTAATCATTTGTTAGCGCGTTTCGAACCAACTAGTGTAGTTCATCGTGAGGACAAGTTGAAGATACAGATCCAATTTAGCATGTTAAATAGTCTAAGCAGAGACTCCAAAGGCTAAAAAGACTAACCACTACTTTTTGACTCAAGGACCCGAGTCAAACTTCCTTCAAATAATTTAATATTAATATTCTTCTTACTATTACCATTATTCTTCATATTTACTATTATATTTATGGAGCTACGTTAAACTAGGTAAAAAATAAAATAGATCAATGGTTAGTTAATAATCCATTTATTTATTTAAATTATTAATTCATTATATATATATATATTATAATATATATATAATATATATTTTAAATACCTATTTCTAATAATATTTAATTTAATGTTAGTAATTAAAATATTTTATATATAAATATTAGATAAAATATTAATCATTTTAATAATAATAAACTATATAAAAAAAAATTCTTACTTTTTTAAGGTTAGTTTAAATGTTTCTTCATTTGTTAACCGAATTATTCATTAATTATTCTAAATATACAACTATATATATCTTACTTAAAAATAAATAAATAAAAATAAAAATAAAAACTAAATAAATAGAAATGAATAAATGAATAAATAATATTGATTAGTTACTTTATTTTGAAAATACTTTATTTATTTATTAATTAATCATAAATATATTAATGAATATGTTAAAATAGCAATAGGTTGTTAAAAACCTAGGCTAATAAAAAGATAAATAAATACCTTACATTTTAAGGATGGTTTAATTTTTTTTTTTTTTTTCTAATTATTCGCTTACTAAATAAAATATATATATTATGCTTAATATTCCTAGGTTGCTAATAACAGATATATAAATAAAACAATTTTAATGGTAGGTTTACAAATCAAATAAATAATCTTAGAATATAAAAGGAAAATTTATTAGATTATTCATTCCTTGTTTATTATAAAAATAATAGTATGGTATATTATTAATTTATTAATTATTTATAATAATCCTTTTAATTCTGAAGGTATAGAAGGAAAATATTTTTACTTTATTAAAATATTACATGAATAATAAATAATTGTAATAAATACAATTAATGGTTCGAAACCCATTTTATTAAAATCTTATTAATAGCTTATGAATACTAAAAGGTAAATAGAAAGGATTAAATTATACTATTAGGGTGATAGTTAAAAGGGGAACAAATCAAATCGAGAATAAAATCATAAAAATATCTTAACAAACCAAGGGAAACAACCTCTAAGGGAAGGAAACAATAAACACTAAGATCTTACCAAGAAGCGACCGCGGAGGCTAGGAAGACAGGGTTGGGACCCAGCAACTGCTCATCTTCCAGCCATCATCCCTATTAAGATTTTTCGGCCTTTATCAATCTCCAGGGCCTCTCTAAACTTGCAATGGTGAAATTGAGCAACTTTAGCAATGACTTGAGCCTCTTCAATACATACATGATGCATCGTCATCTCGGCATGTTCAGCGAGGGCTGAGGACTTGGTCCTACCATGCCTCAAGTCAGACGAATGCTCGCTAATCCATTGATTGATAGAGCGACCTGTCTCTCCAATATATGGTATCCCACAAGAACAGGGAATGACATAGACGCCCTTCATGTCTTTAGGGTCAATAGGATCTTTCACAGACGTGAGGGAGCTATGGATAGTATTAAGAGGTCTAAAAGTTGCGGGCACATCAAAATTTCTTAGAATCCTCGCATTCCTATCAGTGGCCCCTTGGATATAAGGAAGGTTAACCCCCATGACCCGATCATTAGGATCCCTACGGATTGAAGGCTCCTTCTTAGCCTTGAGGAAGGCCTTTTGACCCACGTGTCTATTGTAACCATTTTTCACAAAGACATCTAGGACATGAGCCTTCTCCATTTCCAAGCTCTCTTCATCAGAGATTCTAAGAGCACGGGTGGCAAGTGTGCTTAGAACCCCTAACTTATTAAAATGATTATATATTTTTATCTAATAATTTATATAAGTAATATTTTTAATAACTAAACATTAAATAAAATATTATTAGAATATTAGGTATTGAAAAATATTAATATATATATATATAATGAATTAATAATTTAAATAAATAAATGGATTATTAACTAACCATTGATCTATTTTACTTTTTCACCTAGTTTAACTTAGCTCCATAAATATAATAGTAAATATGAAGAATAATGGTAATAGTAAGAAGAATATTAATATTAAATTATTTGAAGGAAGTTTGACTTGGGTCCTTGAGTCAAAAAGTAGTCGTTAGTCTTTTTAGCCGTTGGAGTCTCTACTTAGACTATTTAACATGGTAAACTGGATCTATATCTTCAACTTGTCCTCATGATGAACCACACTAGTTGGTTCGAAACGCGCCGACAAATGAATCTCTTCTTGTTGCCTTCTTTCCTCCAACTGAAAGAGGAAACTTTTGTCTTTGAGGTCACATGCTTCGTTGCAGCCTTCTTGGATGATATGAAGCTATAGCTCCTCCATTTCCTATTCCAAGAGGCCTTGCTGTTGGAAGATGTTACCAAAGGTAGAATGGTTCCACTCTTTAATGCGGGCTTTGAGATCTTTGAGGTGCTGTTGAAACTGGAACATCTTGGAATCTGGAGGAGGAATGAAAGCCCGCCAAGCGGAGTGAACCATTTCCTTGAAGCTTGGGTGGGAGAGCGAGAAAGCCTTAAATTGGAAGGGTATTTTGATGCGGTCCCTTGGTCTGGTCCATTGTAGAGAAATGGGCCAGTGGTTCGACCTTGAAAAAGGCAAAATTGTGGCTTGGAAATTGCCTCCAATATGTATGGCATTATGTGGAAGGAGAAATATATCTAGTTTGGATGTTATCCGTTGAGCGCCCACTCTCTTGTTTTTCTAGGTGTGATTTCCATTGGCAAAGGGAAGATTGATCAATGAGTTCCGCTAGATGAAGTCTTTGAAATGGGTGTTGTCTACCTCTAGTTTTGCTCTGCCACCTTTGTTTTCGTCCAAGTTGGTGATCATGTTAAAATCACCCCCCAGGATCCAAAGGAGGTGAGCTCTGGTAGAATTGAGTTGTTCTACCATATTTAACAGAGCGATTTTCATTGCAGCCTCCTCAGGGAAATATGCATTAGACAGATGCCCATGCAGATTGGTCCCATGGATGTGGAAAGAGGTCTGAATTAGATTGTGAGCAACGTGGGCATCATTATTGAAACAGCTTTCGGATCCCAAGCGATGGCTAGACTGCCTGATCCACCAGAGGCATCAACTGCAATGAAGTGACACCCTGGCCAGGTTTTAGAAAGAATGGGGCCAACTGTTTGACTTGTGCATTTAGTTTCCTGTAGGAAAAAGACTTGAGGTTTTTCCATCTGTATCAGATTTTTGATCGTACGGACTTTTAAGGGGCCATTTAGACCCCTTATATTCCACGAGGTGAGTTTCATTGAGAACTTCCTTCACGGGGCGGGAAAAGCATGGTAAGTTTTGGATACCTAACAGATTCTACAAGCATCTCCCCGAGGAGAATAGTCCGCTGTAGATCAGATTTCCTCCCTCTTTTCTTTGAGTCTTTGAAGAGTTTCTTCTCATCCCATGGGCTTCCCTACTGGATGCCTAGGGATTTTTTATTCTGTTTCACACGGGAAAGAGCCACAGTTAGGTTCTCGATCTGCTTCTCCGAGATCTCGTCAAAGTCCTTTTTTTTTCCATGCTTGCTCAAGAGTGAAGATTTCTAGGTCTCGTATATCTACCATTTCATTTTCATCTTCCATGGGGGTGATCTCGTTCTCATTATCCCCAATATTGTCAACTTCCATGTTGCAAGGATGGTGAGAGCTAGATTCAGGCGTCGAGCTAAGCGGGGCCTTGGGGATGGCTTCCGAGAGGGGGGTATCAGAAATAGGGGTGTCAAGGATTTCAAAGTTATTACTGGTAGAGGGACGAAGCGGGGGTTGAGAGGGGGGTTTTGGGTTTGGAGGAGGGGATTCCTTGTTGTGTTGATGCCGGTTCTGGACTATAGTGAAGCCTTCAGCATCAGGAGTAGAGGAAAAATCTGAGGGCTTACATGGAGGCGGATTAATAGGACAATCACGGAATGAATGTCCATGGGTATGGAATTTCCTACATCTAAAAGGCACATGTTCATATTCTAAGGTTTGCACCCATTCATAATCATCATGAGAGAGACTTACTGAGTTGGGGAGAGCTTGGACGAGGTGCATGAAGACGCAGATCTAAGCATAAGAGGTGTACCGTCTCAGCTTTGTTTCCTGTGCAATTTTACTGAATTCAGCAAGACCGTTGCCAATATCCTTTATGGATTCTTCATCCCAATATTCCAGCGATAGGGAGTAGATTCGAATCGAGACAAGCATCCAACTAAAGTCCTCTTTATACTGGTTGAATCTTTCGATTGAGTCCCTAAGATAGAGACATGGGGAGTTGAAAAAGTAGGGGCCTTCATCCATGACTCGATTCTTATCTTCGAGGCAGTTAAAAATAGAAGTAGAGAATCCTTTGGGTCGGAGTTGTAGTGTTACCTGCCCTTTTGGCTTCCATTTGGCCCTAATGCATCCATGTAGGGCTTTTTCAGTTTGCCAAAAGCCGATGAATTTGCCAATCAGCTCATGGTCTCTCATGTACTAGATCTCACCATTGATCCTGTGGCTCGGTAGCTCGATCGTGGGACATTTCATTGCTATTGGTCTACATGTAGCAAAGGTGGCTTTGGGTGCCTCTGTAGTGCCTTGCGCTTCGGTTGTTTTGTTCTCTCGATTGTTCGGCTTATCACTAGGTGGAGTCTTCTATGTATTGTTGTCCTACAGTTTTTGGCCTATTGGAGAGCCGTGTGCATTACCTTGAATAGGTTGGTTTGTGTCATCTAACATCTTTTTGGACATCTCAGCATTGATGTTGGGGGAGGAATTGAGAGCCTCCCCCTCAGACGCTGCCATTGAAAGGGATCAGCAGATGTAATGACGCGAGTGCAGAATGAGTCACCCATTGTTGCGAGAGCAGTTTGCAGTGCGGCGTCATAACAGGGAGGCTAGAAACTCTAGCCCGAAAGTTGCAGAGCTAGCGAGCTACAATTGCTTTCGGGTTTACAATTATTATTAAAAATAATAATATTAAATTAATAAATGAGTAATATCAATTATAAAATAATTCATATGAGTTATTATTATAATTATTAATATGATATTAAATGTTTAATTATTAATAATTTTAAATTTTAATATTAATATTTGCTAATATATTTATTAATATTAATTTATATTATACTAATAATTTATAAATATAATTACAATAAAATCAACGATATTTAATTAAAAATATAATATTGCTTTAATAATAATTCATAGTATAATAATAGTAAATGCCTACATTGCATCTAAATTTAAGGACTGTACTAAGTCATAGAGGGATCAAATATCTTTTTCAAATCAACAGTTAAAGATTTTATCTAGGAGTTAAGATAATTATTAATTTTATATTTTTATTTTTATTTTTTGCCAATTCAAAATGTTAAAGATTACAACATCTCTACTATACTAGGATAAAATGTTTGCATAGGATTTAAGTTTAGTAATATAAGGAAATTTATTAAAGTGAATTGGGTGAGGGAAAATCTTGGATAAAATATAGTTATTACAATATTGATTACCATTCACACCCAATAAAACTGGATTGGGATGGGAGAAATACTAACTAGAATGTAATATTATTACATTTTACTTAATATTTATTGTCATACCTCAACCTAAATATTACATTTTACTCAATATTTTGTAATTTTATAATTGAATTTGTTTACTTACAAACTTCAAGTATAAACAAAAAAATACAATAAGAAGTGGACAACTTGAGTTGGAAATATTAGGTGAAATGTAATATTATAATATTATATTTTTCTTAATAAACCTATTAAAAAGTGGAAATAGGTAGGCACAAATAATAGATAAAATGTAATAATTACATTTTTCATCATATTTCCCCCACCTCTCATCATATCCACACAAATGCACAATACCTCTAGCATATCAATAAATTTTTTTTTTTACTTTAATGACTACATGGAATGCCATCATTTTCTACACCTAATTATGTATATGTCCTTTTTTTTTTTTTTTTTAAAAAGAGTAATTTTTATTTCATTATTTTGTTATTTTATTTTATTTTCACCTAGATAAGATATTTAGGTTACATTAAGTTATACATTTCTAGCATACTAAAAGAATTAGATCTAGGCTCAATGAAGGAATTACATATCTCAATAATTTTTCTCTTTCTTTTTTAAATTCTATTTACTTTATCTCACTATATAAAGTATCATGTAAAATAAAGGTGAAAAATTAAGAATTTTTTTTATGGCCTACATTGTTTTAAAAGTAGATTTTTCTTTTTTTTCTAAAGAAACATTTGACACAACATCTCAAACATATACATATATTAGGTGGTAGAAGAAGGCATATATATATATATATAGAAAGAAAAAGGAGAACAACGAGAACGAGGAGGACTAGATTTACACCCCATAGGTCCAAAATAGGAACACGACCGACATCTTTTCAAGAAGCCAATCCTGAGGTATGGGTAAAGTTAGGGGAAGAACCACACAACATTAATACTACCATCTTGGAAACTAAGCAAGAACTGAAGGATGAGATGGCCCGGTTACAGGCAGATAATGAAAGGCTGATGTAGGAGCAGGAAAATATTATGAAGAGTCAATTTGATAGATAGAATCAGTGACAACCAATACCCAGCCCAGAGCATGGGAACATGACTCGAAAGAAAGAATTTTGAACCGAGAACTTGGAAATGGAATGCGTTGAGGAAAATTAGGAGGAAACGTATGATAATGCATCATAACGCAAAATGAAGAAAAGACAAAGGGTAGGACTGCAAGGAGAATTTCAGATAATTAAACTGTCCCTCTTCGATGGTGAATAAGAGGAGGCAGCTAAAGCTTGGCTTATTAATATGAATAAATATTTCCATCTATATGAATATTACCATAACTTAAAAGCTCAATTGGTCATCTTTGAGTTGCAAGGGAAAGCCACCCTATGGTCGGAGGAGGTAAAATCTATGTGTGGAGTGAATGAGCAAAGTATAACTTGGGAAAAGTTTCAAAAATATTTTAAGGAGAGGTATCTAACTGAAATATTTTATGATGGAAAAGAAAAGGAATTCCATGATCTTCGATTGGAACAGATGACTATGGATGAATTCATAGAAAAATTTACATCCTTTCTTCGATATGTTCCTTACATACGAGAGGAAAAGGAGAAAACACAATGATTTATCAGCAGCCTATCATTGTTCATGAAAGAGCATCGCTAGTTAAATAACCCAAAAGCCATGGATAAAGTTATATGAAAATCTTGGATTTGCTATCAGCAATACAGACAAAAGGGAGATGTGGGGAAAAGATAGGTTGATAAAAGGGGAATTAAATTCCAACAACAAGGGAAATAAAGTTGTGATTAGCAAGGGACCCCATAAAGGAAAAGCAAACGGAAACATGAATAGAAATCAACCGAGATTTAAATTTCCAAATGAGTCTAAGACTACTGAGGAGTGAGAAATAACTGAAGTGGATATAACATCTAGACCTCGAGTATAGTGTTGGGGATGTGGAGGACCACTTTATGTTAAAAATTGTCCCCATCACAACAGAACTCATCACGTTGCACAAATTGAGAAAGCATCACCTGTGGGAGAAGTAGAAAGAAACATTCCAAAAATTAATGCTGCCCTCGAAGACCATCAAGCGGAATACCAGCCAAACATGATAGAATTTGATGGTAAAATCTGAGATCAAAATCTATCTATTTTTATTGATCCAAGAGTTATTTTGAGTTATATTAGCCCTAAGTTAGTGGAACAATTTTGTTTGCAAGTTGTTAAGTTTAAGAGTCCTTGGTTAGTATAGCTAGCTACAAGGAAAAAAGGAAGGGTGTTGGCCAAGGTCAACAGTTTCCCCTTACAATTAATTGGTCACTCTCTTGTGGCAGACCTGAATGTATTGCCCTTAGGATCTTATGATATCCTTACAGGTATGGACTCGTTGGAAATGCATTGGTCCCTCATTAACTGTAAAACCAAAACCATTAGTTATATGGATGAAGAGGGAAAGAGGCAGGAAATTCAAGGCATAATTAGAACTTTAAAATTAAGAACGGTAACCAACTCTCAATTAGAAAAGTGCATCTGAAAGGGATGTAAAATATATCGAGTATTGGTAGGATATGCCAATTCAAAGAGAAAATATGTTTCTTTAGAAAATATACCTATAATACATAATTTTCCAGATGTGTTTCCTGAAGAAATTTGGGGACTTCCTCCAAAAGAGACATAGATTTAACCATCGAATTAATTGTGGGAGCTGCCCCGATATCACGAGCCCCAAATCGCATGAGCATACCAGAGTTGACAAAGCTAAAGATCCAGCTACAAGAACTGCTTGATAAAAAGTACATCTACCCAATTCCATCACCTTGGGGAGCCACGGTACTCTTCGTTAAGAAGAACGATGGAACCCTACGAATGTGCATGCATTACTAGCAATTAAAAAAACTAACCATCAAAAATAAGTACTCCTTACCTCGTATAGACGAGCTATTTGATAAGGTGCTGGGTGAAACCATGTTTTTAAAGATCGACCTTCGTTCCGGTTACTACCAGATCAGAGTTAAGGAGGATGAAATAGCTAAGATAGATTTTAGAACTCTCTATGGACATTATGAGTTTGTTGTGTTGCCCTTCGGGCTAACTAATGCCCCCACAATTTTCGTGTCTCATGAACAATATATTCCATCAGTATTTGGATAAATTTGTGTTGATTTTTATCGATGACATATTAATTTACTCTCAGAATGTAGAAGAGCACAAAGAACATCTCCATATAGTTCTGCAAACTTTTGTTGAAATTTCTAATTTTACTCAATTAGAAACGCTCCATGCACTTTATCTGATTTATTCTACCTACTTGTTACTTTTACTTAACAAGTTATTTACAATGTAAATACTAAAAATAAACACTAGTGCATGCTCAACATATTACAAATCAACAACTAAAAGAAACAAGAACAAACACACCATATGACACCATTATTTTTGGACTACTATCCCCAAAAATACCCGATGCGAGAAAATCGATGCAACTATCTAAGGGTTTTTCTTATTAAGCAATATCATAGTACAATCTCGGTGTTGAAACTAGCCTACCCAACAGAGAATTTATTTAGTAGTAATACTCTCTGTTTTTGAAAAATCTACTCGTTGAAACCCTCGATAATCCTTTCGGCAGCTATTTAGCACCAATTTGCCCCAGAAACCCTAGCGTATGCCCAATATAGACTATGTGAGTCTCTCCTAGCCTAGTCTTAGCACTATGTCAGCCTATCTTGGCGTGTGATAGCCCAAGGAGGCTCTGCATCAACTCTCTTAGCCTCTGCATCAGCTACGATGGCCCCTCTGGTGCTGTGTGTCTCTCTCTCTGGCTTCTTTGCTGTTATCCTCACAATATCTATGCCTCTCTGTCTCTCTATACTCAATGCCCTCAGTTTCTCTCCCAATCACTCATTCTATCTCTCTTAGCAAACCTTGCTCTAGAGAATATAATGACTCATCACTTTGGTGTCTTCTCCAAGTGACCCTCAAACCTCCTCTTATACTTTTCTTGTTGACATCTCAATGGCCAAGATTTGATCCATGTCTTTTGGACCACTCTAATACATTCATATTAATACACATTAATATTTTATTTTCCCTAAGTTTAGACTTAGGGACTCCATTAAAAATATTAATGATTTGAATATCTTATGATCTATTTAGAATATAAACCCTTTCTGGGTATTGGAGATCGCATATGCCCCAACCTCTCCACCAAATTTCATGGATATATCACATGTGACGCTACCCCAAATCAACAACTTTAAGAGAGCATCACTTGTATGCAAAATACAACAAATGTGACTTATTTGAGGAACAAATCCAATATTTAGGACATATCATTACGAAGGATGGAATTTTTGTAGACCCCAAAAAGATAAAAAGAGTAATGGATTGGCTAGTACTAAAAGATGTGGTGAACATAAGGTCATTCATGGGTCTAGCTCGATACTATAGGCGATTTATCGAAGGATTTTCCACGGTAGCATACCCCATCACCTCTCTGAAAAAAAAGGGAAAGACTTTCAAGTAGACCATGGAATGTCAAAATATTTTTGATCGGCGTAAGCATTTACTTACCACCATGCCTATTTTGAGCATTTCAAACCAAAATAAAGACTGTGGTTTGTACAGATGCCAACAAGGAAATTGTGAGTGGCATACTAATGTAAGAAGGTGAAGTAATTGCTTATGAATCTAGGAAACTTAAGGAGCACGAGAAAAAATACTAAGCCTATGACTTAGAACTAACAGTAGTCATACATTTATTAAAAATGTGGCGACATTATTTGATGGGTAAGAAATTTCTTCTAATGACTAATCATCATAGTTTAACTAACTATTTTATACAACCCACTTTGAATGCTAGGAAAGCTCATTGGGTCGATTTTCTAAGTGGATTTCATTTTGAAATAAAACACTTGAAAGGCAAAGAAAACCGGGTCGCAAACACATTAAGTCGGAAAGTACATTGTATATGAAGTCTCATTCAAAGAAGCACGAACTCACTTTAATGAGCTGATTAAGGAGGCAGGCACGTCTCATCCATAATATAAATTTTTATGCCAACAAGAATTTTTTTTAAATGACAATGAATAGCAAGTGGGATATAAAATAAATCATGAAGGCATGCTGATTTATAAGCAGAGAATATATGTACCTAACCAAAAAAATGTTAAAGACTTAATTCTAGATGAACATCATAAAAATTTGTATGCGGACCATCGTGGATATCATAAACTAATTACCACACTTAGAAATGAATATTTATGGCCTCGTATGAAGAAAGAAGTGATCCAATACTTAGGTGCAAGTAAAAGTAGAGTATAGTCATCCGCAAGTAAAAGTAGAGTATAGTCATCGAGCCCGTTTGTTACACCCTTTGCCTATTTTCGAATGGAAGTGGGAAACCATTTCCATCGATTTTATTAAGGGACTACCTAAGTCAAAATAGAAGAATGATTCAATAATGGTGGTTGTGGATAAGTTGAGCAAGTCTCCTCACTTCGTACCACTACAATACCTATAAGGTTGTACAAATTGCTAATATATTCACTCAAACCATTTTTAAATTACATGGATTACCAAAGGTCATATTTTTTTATCATGATGTAAAATTCACATGAGCTTTCTCAAAATCCTTTTTTGAAGGTTTAGGCACCCAACTACATTTTAGCACTTCTTACCACTCCCAAACCGATGGGCAAAATGAGGTAGTGGAATATATGTGCGGACTACGTAATGAAATAGCCATCCAAATGCGAGAACCACATACATTTGGTAGAATTTTCTTATAACAATGGTTACCACACATCACTACAAATGAGTATGTTTGAAGTAATGTATGGAGAAAAGCGGAGGACATGGTAAATTTAGGGGCAAATTTTAGCCGAAGGGAAACATTTAAGGGGTTTTCATTTGAGAGGGGCAAACTTTTTATAAAATGTTCATTTAATATTTTTAGCCCAACTTTTATTTAAAAAATAATTATTTTTTTCATTTTAGCGTAGAAAAAGGGGCGAATAAGCTATGAAAAGTCCCATTTGACCTGATTCCCCTAGCTTGGGAAGTTATATTCCATTGCACTCGCCCATTTTCTCCTTTGCAATGTTAAATTCGTTTGCAATGGCCCATTTTATGGCTTGGTAGGTGGTTTGGGAGGTTGTATTTGGTCCCAATAAATAAAAATATAAATAAAGAGGAAGTATGGTAAATAAATAAAACCTATTTATATACTTACTCAAAAGGTATGGTAAATAAATAAAAATATAAATAAACTAGAGGTATGGTAAATAATAAAACCTTTTTTTATATTTAGTCCATAACCACCCAAATACCATATTTATAAAAGAGTTATGGTAAATAAATAAAACATTTTTTTATATTTACTGTTTAAGTCACATCATATTTAGCACAAGCAAGGGTGTAAATAAATAAAAATATAAATAAATTGAAAGTATGGGAAATAAATAAAATCTATTTTTATACTTACTATGGTAAATAAATAAAGATATAAATAAACTAGAGGTATGGTAAATAAATAAAATTTTAAGAAATCTAAAAAAATGTTTTATTCAAGTGAATCCTATGTGCCAAATACCATTTTTATAAAAGAGTTATGCTAAATTAATAAAAATATAAATCATATGTGTCAAATACCATATTTATAAAAGAGTTATGTTAAATTAATAAAAATATAAATAAACTAGAGGTATGGTAAATAAATAAAACATTTTTAGCAACTTAACCCTCGACCACGTCATAGTCAAGAGTCAATAAACCCCATATTAATAATTATAATTGGTTAATCAGCAATTAATAAAGGAACCCTAGTTAGTTGCAAATGGGAAGTAGTATTAGATAGATGGTATTATTAATACACTATATTGGCCCGTGGTATTACAAGTAGGAGTAATATATATAAAGGATAGAAACTTAATGCTAGGAGCATTGTGCCTTATTTTTGTAATCTAGCCAGCTCTGCTCTATTGGAAGTTGCTGCCAGCTCTGCTCTATTGGAAGTTGCTGCCAGGTTGCGAGGTTGCTACTGGAATACTATTGGACGTTGCTGCGAGGTTGCTACTGGAAGACTATTGGACATTGCTCGGAGGTTGCTACTGGAAGAGGCAATTAAATATTACTATCTCAATTATTTGTTCTTGGTATATTTTCTTAGATAGGTCTCTTTTCTTCGCATATTGTGTATTTTGGTATCATTTGCAGGTTAAGAACATAACATCTTTGGACTATATTTAGGGCCTTAAAAAAACCAAAACTCCACCTATTGCTTCATTACTACTCATTGCACAAGAAATGTATATAGATCCCTCCATTAGAAAGAAAGTTAATCTCACTAAAAAACACCAAGCCTCCACCCATTACTTCCTTAGTCTGTAATGCACAAGAAATGTATGCAGATTCCTCCAACACCAAACCTCCACCCATTGCTTCATTAGTCTGTAGTGCACAAGAAATATATGCAGATCCCTCCTTTAAAAAGAAGGTTGATCTAGCCAGAAAACACCATGCCTCCACCCATGGCTTCATTTGTTCTCCGTTAGTTCTCAAATGGTTCCGCCGGCCATTAATGCCTTCAATTTAATCCTTTTCAAGATTTTCCGCTAGGAATCATCCTCGAGCGTGAGAGGTGGCTCCCCGGACACCACTTTCAATGCAATGGAATTCTTGCTAGCAGCATAAACTCCCTCCCTGTGGCCAATCGACATCCAAGGAAGATTCTCCCGTTACCTGTGGCCAATCAACACTGTGCTATCAACTACCGTCCAAGGAAGATTCTCAATATGTTATATAAGGATAGTCTATGGAATGTACGAAGAGGATTTTTTTGGGGGATAGAGCCTCCCGTTAAGCCCTTATGGGAAGAAACGCGGACAAGACAACCATGTCCCTTCACTTCGTCAATATTCCATCCCTCGTTGCCAGCAAGATGCTTGTCTGGCCCCATGTACTATGAGTAATAGCAGATCATAGTGGTAGAGGCCTGACTCTGAGCGCAACAAGAATATGACAAAATATAGAATAGTTAGTTTACAAGAAACAATATAGTATAGTTAGTTTAGAAGAAATAGATTGATAGATAGTTAATTTGGTTTTAATTATTATTTTTTATTAGGGAAAATTTTAAGGATGGAAGTTTATTTTAAAGTTTAGTTATTTTGGCTAATGATTTTGTAGTAACTTCTAGAAAATCTTGTAGCTTCCCAAAATCAAGGAAATGATGGTTCCTTATTCATTCTGATTTTTTTGTCATGTAGATTGGATCGCCTCACTATGCATGAGGGCCTAAGTTCTAAGCTCATCAAGAGCATTGAGTTGTTGCAAGCTATCTTTCTGGACATTAGTGATGTCTCAGTCCAATTTTTTTTCCATTCTTAGGGTGTTGTACTCATTATTAATAGACAACAATGCCTTATTTCCTTAAACCAACTCAGAGGGGGTGAAACTACTGGTGGTTTTCTACCTAGTATTATTGGCCCAAGTGGAGTCCAAAGTGAGGTTGGCCAATCACTTATGGTGCTATTGAAAAATGTATTCAATATTTTCTCTAAATCTCTATTCATGAGGTGGAG
>APFE031121475.1:5123-40485 GCA_000404065.3 Pinus taeda
AGCTGCGGAAGCAAGATTCCGAGTGTGCCGACTAGCACCATCGGCGAACCCAAAATAGACCAAGTCATCCATCAACACCTGCAACAGCATGCCAAAAAGTGTTGACATCACGAAGCTCTCGATAATATATGTAGAAATATACATAATATACAGAGAATCCATTGCCTAATTTCTACTTAAGCAAAGTACTTCTTTAGGTAGAGCCCGTTTCGGGGCTCTGCCAGCTTGTTTCCTTCGAATTCGACTAACTCATACAACCCTTTTTCTAAAACTCATTTAATAATGAAAGGACCGTACCACATAGGCTTAAACTTGCCTGCCCACAAGGCGTCTTTATCTTGGTCATATACCACAACAAGGTCGCCTTCAGAAAAGACTCGAGGACGGACAGATTTATCATACTACATTTTTACCCTTTTCTTATGGGCTTCATTCATCGTGGCAGCATCTCGACGCTGCTCATCGAGATGTTCCAAGTGAAGGAGGCGCTCTTTGAGACTCGAAGTCTCTGGAAGGAGCTCTACAGCTAATTCGAGAGACGGAATTTCACACTCGATCGGAAAGATAGATTTCATCCCGTAAACTAACTGAAAAGGAGTAAAACTAGTAGCAGTCTTTACGGAGGTCCGGTATGCCCAAAGAGCCGAATACAACATAACGTGCCAATTGGATCGATTTTTATCGATTGTCCATTGGAGTATCGTCTTAAGAGTTTTATTGACTGCCTCGACCTATCCATTGGCCTGAGGATAGTAAGGATATGAATTCTCTTGACGGAAACCTAATTTAGAGGCCAATTCGGACATGAGCTGATTCTAAAAGTGACTGCCATGATCAGTGACAATCTCTCTCGGGACACCGAACCTTGAGATAACCTGATTGAAGAGAGAAAAAGTTGTCGTGTCACTATCGTTTTTATAAGTGGGCATGGCTTCGGCTCACTTCGTAAAGTAGTCTACTGCCACAATAATATACTTGTGATTCACTGCTGAAGGTGGATTACAAGTTGTAAAATCAATACCCCACTTAGTAAAAGGACCGACCGTGAAAACGGGAAAAAGAGGAGCTAGATGAGCACGCATCTTTCGAGTAAAGATTTGACAAGGGTGGAAACGTTTGACCGCTTCCACACAGTCTTTAAAAAGTGAAGGCCAAAAATAGCCAGCACGTAAGATGCACTAGGTTGTAGCAAGCCCTGATAGATGACCACCACAAGCTCCACTGTGGTAATCATTAAGCACAGACTCTGCTTCTTCCAAGGTCAAACAGTGCCGAAGGATTGAATCAACCCCTCGTCGGTATAAGGTATCACCAATGATAACATAGTTCTTAGCCAGGAGACGTAATTTACGACGTTCATCCTTGGAAAAAGTAGAGGGAAACTTCGAAGTCTGGAGATATACAATGATATCTCCATACCAAGGGTCGAGTGAAGAGATGAGGAATAAATGTTCGTCAAGAAAACTTTCCTCATAAATCGTGTCCTCTCCACAAGGCAGCATAGAAATTAGCTCAACAAAAACCATGGATTTCTTAGACTTAGCTGACAAGAATTCGAGATCGAATTCTTGCAAAATGACTATCCATATATTATATTTTCCCCCAATCACTCGCCTACTGAGGACAAATTGGAATGGATTGACTGCCGCTAAGACAAAAGTTTTGCGTAGCAAGATGTAATGACGGAGCTGTTAGACAGCATGAACAGCTGCCAAGGCTAATTTCTATATCGGAGAATAGCGAAGTTCAGGGCCTATGAAACCTCAACTCAAATAATAAATCACGTGCTAGATGAGAGCATCGTCCTCCTGAGCTAGAACCATACCAATGGTTGATTATGCTGCCGCGAGATATAAAAGGAAGTCTCTCCCATAATCCGATGGACTCAAAAGCGGGGCAGAGACTAATGCTTTTTTCAAAGCATCAAACGATTGTTGCGCAAAGTCGTCCCATACAAATGGAACTCCTTTTCGTAACAACCGCATGAACCCTTTAGTGATCTCAGCATAATTTGCTATAAACCGCCGTAAGAAATTAGCATTCCCTTCAAAACTATGAAGTTGACGTATTGAAGACGGGGGAGGCAACCGAACTATTGCCTCAACCTTGAAGGGATCCACCCAAATCCCTTCATTCGACACGATGAACCTTAACAACTGACCGGATGTAACCGCGAAAACGCACTTGTTGGGATTCGACCAGATTTTATAAAAACGACATCGTTCGAAAACCATTCGAAGGTGGCTAGGATGATCAGTCCTCTTCCGAGAACGAGCAGCGAGATCATCTAAGTACGCTTCGATGATATGCTTAATGTCTTGGAATAAAAGACATGGCCCGCTGAAAGGTAGCTCCAGCATTTTTAAGACCAAAATTCATCTTTCGATATGCAAAGGTACCCCAGGGACATATGAAAGCTGTCTTATGTTGGTCTTCAGGACGGATAGAAATTTGATTATAACCAGAGAATCCATCCATGAAGGAAAAAATCTCATTAGCCGCTGATCCAGGTGGATATTGGTGGCCACCTGCCAAGTCCACCTGGACCCCCACCATTGTCTTTCTCATCATTTTCAGTTTCCTTAATTGTACCACAACTTACTATTTTTAGCATTTTTTTGGGTTCTCAACTTCCAGAGCCGTTTTGAGGCCCTAAACGACGTTTTTTGGGGAATCCGGGGGCAACATGGGTCCATGGAATGGACTGATGTTTCCTGTTCCAACAATGATAGTGCTCGAATAGATCTTTCTAATGAGCTATTGTACGCGTCAAACGGAGATCGTATGCCAAAGTTACGACCCTGGGAAATTGATGTCCCAATTTACCCAAAACGGGGCCCACAATTTGGCGTTTCATCTTCTAAGGGTCGGTTTTGGAATGTGAAGGGTTTTCCATTGTTTCTCAATAATAAATAGGCCTTCGAGCCTCATTGTAGCACAAGTTGGGGAACAGTTCAGAGACATGTAGCCGCACATCTCTTCTCAGAGATAAGCTACCATAGTCCTAGCTGGTTTATTTCCAATTCTGGTTGTAAGCATATTTCGGTATTTTCCATTAATGAAATGAAGTGTTATTTCCGCTGCATCTCTTTATTTATGGTTATCGCATCTCTGTATTTATGGTTATCTCTGTAATCTATTGCGTTCCTGTTTAAATCCGAATCATTGATTTCCACACACAATCGTGTATCATGCAGCAAATCAGAACAAAGAATAGTTACCTATTTAGAAATGGAAAACACTAATATTTCGGCGGGGGGAGGGATTTCGTTTGAAAACGACATGTTCAGAAAATTCTATAAAACTCAAAACAATATTTAAAGTATCTAAAAAAGGAAATGAGAAATTGAACAAATCATATTTCCTACCCGCCTATCAAGAAATAAAAAGTAGGAGACCATAAGCTCGACGAGTTGAAGGATCCTCAATGGTTGGATGCAAAGATTAAAATTAAAGAAGTCGATATATCAAACAATGAGAAACCAGATATAGCTTGATTCGGTGACTGTTGGTCAAATAAATAGGCCACAATTTTTATCGATTTGTTAAAAGAATAACAAGGCATATTTGCATGTGACTACAAAGACTTGAAGGGACTTTGGAAGGAAATTGGGGAGATGAAAGTGAACCTCATTCAAGGAGCTAAGCCCATAAAATAAGGACATACAAATTGGCTCACAAGTATAAACCAATTGTATAGAAAGAAATAGAAGGGGTGTTAGCTACCAACGTCATCTAATCAATTGAAAAGTCAAAGTGAGAAAGTCCCATATTCGCGCAACCCAAAAATAATGACCTAATAAGGCTAAGAATTTGTGTCGATTTTTGCAACCTGAAAAAATTAACAGTGTCCAATCCGTTCCCCACTTCATTAGCTAATGAAATTATATATCAAGTGTCAGGACACAAGTTCTTTTCATTTACAAACGGTTTCTCATGGTACAATCAAGCACCGACTGCAAAGGAGATCAATAAAAAAATACAATTGTCTCATATTTTGGCTCATTTCCATACAAAGTTATTCCATTTGGTTAAAAAAATGCTCCAACAATATTCTCTAGAATAGTAGTAAAAAAAATTCAATAATATGTGTGTGTGTGGCATTTTACTTTGATGATTGGACTGTTTATACACTCCCCAAATATCTTGTTCAATGGTTGAGACTTACGTTAGAAAGATGTAGGTAGATTCATCTATCTCTTACTATCAAAAAGAACACAAATAGGAACAAGGTTGAGCCATGTAGTGTGAAAAGATGGGATCAAGTTAGATCTGGAAAAAATTAAACTGATTTTGGTCCTAAAGCCCCAGGTAAGTCAAAAGAATATTAAATTTTTTCTTGGGCACACAAGATACTACAAAAAATTTATTCGGCCTTACTCTTGCATAACTTTCCCAATTGATGAGCTACTTAAGAAGGGTGTTCTCTATAATTGGAGTAAATAATGTAATGACTTGTTTGAACTATTAAAGAAGAAGTTGATAAAAGCACCTATATTAAAAATTTTAGACTAGTCAAAGAAATTTCATGTGCATGTCGACGCATCTAATTTGTAGTTGGAGCAATATTAGCACAACATGACACTTAGTCAATAGACCTTCCAAATCATTATCAAAGTGGAAGCTGAATAAAGCTAAAATAAATTATGTGATGACCAAATGCAAAGCACTAGCCATGATTTTTTATTTGCAAAAAATCTTCAAATATCTCCTAGCTAATACCTTTATATTCTTCATAAATAATCAAGCCTTACGATACATTGTCAAAAAATTGGTACACCAAGGGCAAATACATCAATGGATATTACTATTTTGGTTATTTGAATTTGAAGTGATAGTCCAACTTGGGAAAATGAATGTTAGGCTAGAGCACTTGTCTCAACTTGAAACATGAGAATAATCAACGTAATTCTATGAAGACCTTCATGATGCATATTTATTTAATTTTGAAGAAACCTTGTCGATTTTGTGCAAATTGTTTAATTTATACACTCGGGGAAAGCACCAGATGAGTTATTTGAAAAGATAAACAAAATTTTGGCATTGAAAGCAACCCCATTCACTTTAATCAATGGCAATTATATTAAATGGGGATAGATGAAATACTCTAAAGATGTGTGTTAGAACATGAAATGAAGGATATAATAGATGAAGCCCACAAAGGCCCTGTTGGAGTTGGTGGACATCACTAGGGCGACGTGATGGCTAGAAAATTTTACAAGCAGGATTATGGTGGCCAACCTTGTTTAAAGATTGTCAAGTAGAAGTCTATAATTGTGACATTTGTAAAAGGATAGGCTCGCCATTGTTGAAGAATGAAATGACACTTGATTCCATAAACTTGACCTTACATTTTGTTATTTGGGCTATTGACTTTGTTGGCCCATGCCATAAAAGGGATAAAGTAATAGGTGAAAAATACATTATTACCATAGTGGAATATTTAACAAAGTAGGAAGCATTGGAGCTAGTTAAATCATGTACAGAAGAAGTAGCAGCTAAGTTGAATCAATGATAGGGGAATGCATTTTTTCAATGGTACTATTAAAGTACTACTACAAAAATTAATGATTGAGCATAGAAAGAAAACAACTTACCATACATAGGCCAACAATGTAGTAGAATCATTTAACAATACTTTACACAAAGGACTTACTAAGATATGTAGTTTCGATAGACAAAAATAGGACGATAAAGTACCAACAGTTTTATGGTCATATCAAATGGCATATAAATGATCAACTAGACACATGCCATTTAAACTAGTCTATGGACAAGAAGTAATAATACCATTGCAATATAAAATGAATGTAGCAAGAGTGTCCACTATGATTAAGTATGACATTGACAATGTAAAAAGAGAGCGAATTTATCAGTTTCATCAACTAGAAGAAGACAAATTACATACACTCCACCAACAACAAGCACAAAAAAGTAGCAAAAGGCTTAGCATGATAATAATATTGAAAACAAAGCATTTAAAAGAAGGATATTTAACATTGTTACATTGGAGAGCCGTGCCCTTGTGATGCAAGCTGGCCTGCAATACCTATCACCTGATGCAAGCCAAGCCTGCAATACCCAGGATCTCTTCACTTGCAAAATACATCTCAGTTAAATAACCCCAATGGCCAATTCAATTCAAATAGTTCACATGCATTCATCCTTCCAGCTATACAACTTTCACAATCATCCAATATATATTATTTATTTATATGATTTAAAACAAAACAATTCTTACAAACTTGTGTTGGCCAAATAATTAGAATTGATGGCCTTTACAAACTGCCGAAGGCTCCCAACCAGAAAACCTCTCACACTCCCTCTCTCTCTCTCTCTCTCTCTGATCCTCAATGCTTCAGCATTCCTAATTTATAAAAACTAAGCATGATCTAGAATCACCCAACTAAAAACTCTAAGTGTCTACATGCAATGCATACATAGGGTAAAAAGCATCTTGAGGCTTTTTCCCATCTTTTTCCTTGTTCTAAAATAGAAAAGCCTTCCTTATCCCCATCTATTGATTTTATGCCTAAAAACACTCCCTATTTTATTAAAAATAACAGAATATTTAAAATAATCACACCCCCCTTTTTTATTCCATATTTACAGATGAAGAAGGTCTTGATGCTCCTGCATCATTGTTGTATGATAGTTAAGTAAAGGGAAAACTAGGAAAACTAGAAAATGCATGGCTAGGCCCTTTTGTAGTAAAAGACATATGATCTTCAAGTGTAGTGCAACTGAAGAAACTTCATGGAACCTTTTTGAATCTGTAGTAAATGGTGCTCAATTGAAAAATATATATCTTGACGACTTCAACAAGGCCACTAATGAAAACCTTGTTGAGGTGCTAGTGAGCATGGGCTAGACTAAAACCCACTCATGAAAATATAGCCTCCCAAAGTTATGTATAATAGTTTCAAGTCTAAGAAATTAAAGATAAGTTAACAATAAAAATTATTAATAAAAGAAGTAGTCATAAAAAGTAGTTATAATAACAACCATACTAGAAAATAATTACCATCAGAAGGCTTAACATACCAATTGTATATCATAAAAATGGAGCGATTCAAATATTTGAGAAGTTTTCTTAATAAAACATCTCACTGAAAATTAGTGGAGCATCAATGATTGTAGCAGTATGATAAGAGAATACTGTTGATAGAGGCTTTGACAACATTTCAAAAACCAAGTAGAATTCAACTCAATCAGAAGTAGAGATGAGAGACCATAAATCAACTTCAAAAATCAAACCGATGAAAGGACCTTACCCAACTTATATATTGTAACAATTCGAAACACTTCACACAATGAAATTATTTTGTATGATGACTTCAAATATTTAAAAAGCATGCTTACCACCAAAAATGTCAAATCATCTTGACAATGTGTCCCACACAAGTCAGAAGTAATGGAAACAATGAACATAAATGCAATCAGAAAAGCACCGTTGGACATTGCACACAAAATTGATAATAATTTACAACTACCAAGTCTGCGCATAAAATCAAGGAGGTTACCAAATTTTCCCATTTTTGTGCCTAATACATTGCCTATTGCATATACAAATCTCTTTGGAATCCCTAACATCACATGATTGGATAATTTAGACTCCAAAATCCTTGATTGTTTGAGAGGAAAATAATTCGAAGAATATTTTAGGATGATAAGGAAGAATATGCATTTCCAGCATGAGGAATTTAAAGTTGAGATGAGGGAAAAATCTCAGTTCAATTGGATGTTCGACTCCATAATATCAAATAGGCCAAGGTGGATGAATATTCCTAGGAAAAACATTACCTTGGCTTCAAGAAATGGGGTGTGGTTGAGAAGAAATTTCATTTGGAGGTGTAGTTGTTATACAAAACAGGAATCAAAGATTACCCGGGAGCATCATTGATTATAAACTTCCAAGGAATTAATGAAGAAATTGTTATGTTTATAATTAGTGAGTATAATGATGGAGTTTTATGGTTGGAAAAAACCATTACCAATTACAAAAACATCGATTTATGAAGTCACTTGCCTCCTACATGGAAGAGAAAAACTCTCAAATATGGTCAAATCTAACGTGTGGCTCAAATAGTTCACTGGGGGGACAATAAACAAAAATATTCTATGGGGCTTATTATAGTAAATTACAAGATCATCAGTAAAATGGGCATGTATAATAGTTTCATTGTGTCGTACTCCAAAAGTTGGATATGTTGGAAGCCATTGGACAAATAACCAGGTTGAGGAAGTAGTACAAATGGGTAGATCAACTAGCATACATGGCCAAGATCAAATCTCAAGGATGTTAGAATTCAGGTAAGGCTATTTTATTCCCTTCATTGTTAATTTGGCTTGTTATGTCACAAGTGTCTCTTGTTGAAGAGGCTACATTTACTAAGAAGTCAATTCCATTGACGAGAAAATTTAAGTGTTTTGACATATTTGGTTGGGTATTCCTAACTCAGAAATCCCCTAAGAAATCTTCAAAATCTAGAGACTTAGCTTAAAGTTGGTATCAAATAGATGGAATGTAACCTATTCATCGGGATCTACCCAACACATCTCATATTCAGATGGGTCTTCCCTTGACCAAGGTTTGGTGTGTTGATTCATCCAATGTAAATCCAAATGAATTTCCATAACAACCCTTAGCCCAACAATCTTTTGTAGAGTTAAGTCAGAAAACAAACACTATCATTTCTATTCCAAAAGGGTGTTTTGCAACCTCAAATTGAATCCATCCTCCCATTCACAAATGGTGATTAGGAAGAAGAAAGGGAGGTACAAAAATATAGAATTCCATTTAAAGTTAATCTAATGGACCCTTTACTAGAATCTTCTAAAAAAATGATGGGCAAGGTGGTGGATACAACAATCAACGAGGGATGAATAGTTGGCATGGACTAACATGAAGTATTGAAGGACATTACCCTAGATGACCATAAACTCTAGAATTTTTTGGATGTTGTAGCGAAACAAGTATTGGAATAAATGATAGCTAAGATAAATACAACATGAAATAATAACAAAATAAAGGAATTTTTAGGATCATTAGTCATGACTAACATTTTACGAGTGTTAGGTGGGGCAAGGGAAATTTTCATTGAGATTGTTAAATAAAAAATGTGGTGGAACAAGAAAGGGAAGAACAATAATAAGAGGACGTGGTACAATCAAATCTACCAATCAAGGCTTTTCCAAGTAAAGTAACAAATGGACAATGAAGTAAAGACAAGAAACCAAAAAAAAAAAGAATCCAAGGTTAATCTCTTAATCATCTACCAACTAGTTAGTCCAACACCTATTTAAAAATAAGTTGGTAAACAACAAAGAGTGAAATAATTGCAGACTCATACCCAAGATATTTTGTTATAACATATTGTATCATCAAACCCGGACAAAGAAACTAAGGTTAAGGAGGAATGAGCATCAAAAATTCCTCACATACTACCTCAACGACAATAGCAATATACAACATAAGGAAAAAAATGGGCACCCCACAACAGATGGACAGACGTGGTCAGTTGACCCTGGTGGACGATTGAATTAAACTTTGAGGATGGGATCGATTAAATGACCTAGTGAGTAGAGAAGTGAAAACAAGTCAAAGAAACCAAAGGGAGTTGCATAGACAATCATACTATATGACTTGAAATACATATTGAATAAATAGGTATTTCATTTCTTAGCCCATATAGCCAAGGAAACAAGAGGAAGATGCTAGAATAAGGAAGTTATTGGTGTTATGCTTCATCGTAAAATATAGAAAGAAGAGGAGATCTAGTTTGACTACATGAACTGAGAAGAATAAAACTTCATATTGATAGGCTGACCCACATTGAAGATCTACTTACTACTATTCAATAACTGGTCCACCAGGTGATATATCACAATATACAAATGAAAGAGAAATTCAACCACTTGTAGCAGAAGTCTAAAACACAAGGAAATGAATAATTGTTGATTGTGCTACAACAAGAGTTTAAGGATTTTGCACATATAAGACCAAGTTGGAGGAAACTATGGATAAAGTAGCTACACTAAGTGTTATTGTTAACATCTAGGCACCATACTTTTCAAATACATGTAACTGAATGAGGGTACAATAACTAATAATTAGGGACCTATTGACAGGGTAGATTAGTACATTTGAACCTCAGGCTATATTAGCAAGTTATAAAATCAAATTGTTCAAGAGAATAAGGTAAAGAGAAAGCTCATACATGAGGAGAGACAGTAGCTAAGAGAAGGGATGAAACAATAGATTGAGCCTACTAATGTTGTTGGGTACCTACAAACCATAAATTAAAAGACCTAGAATTTAGAGCAACAAGGTAATCTTGATTTTCCTGCCTTCCAAGAGATATATTTGCTTGCCTTCCAAGAGATATATTTGCCTAATAAAATCAAGTATTTAGCTTAAATCAAAACCATTGAGATGCAAGCACAACATTGGTCAACATTTGAACAACATATTCAAACAATTGCACCTGTTATTCACCAAACAACATTTGGAAAAATTATAACTCCAAAACCTTTAGTACAACCAACTCCATATTGGCCCAAGGTTTAATTTTTTACACCAACTATGTGAAAATGTGGCCCATCAACTCAAAAAACACAATTGGCTACTTTAGGGATTTAGGTTGAAGGCTCCATCTAGTCACCAAGGGAAAGATAAAGAATAGGTATTAACATACTAAACCCTTAGGTCGAAATATCCATAATGAAAGAGGAACAACCTATACAATCACTTGACCAACCGTCTCCAAAGGAGACTCAAGTATAACTGTCTCCATCCCTAGCTACTCGAAAATGAACATCTAACAAAGATTTGACCAACTCTTCCTCACTCTATTAACCTCTCATTCTATTTCTTTTAAAATTTTACTCTCTAAAATTTTGTATATCTCCAAATATCCTCCCTTCTTCATGATGAAGAATGCACTAAGGGTGGCAAAGATGTTGGAGGGGCTAGTTGACTAAGTCGGCTAACCTAGTTGAGTCAATATATTGAAGCTATTATAATTCAGTTAGCTCCTATCTCAAGTATATCAACCAGTTCAGTTAAGATAAGTTAGTTGAGATAGATAAACCAATGTAACTATCTATAAGCTTAAAAATATGTAAGTACTTGAATCCTTGTAGTTAGTTGGTTGTCTATTGAGAGATATATTGAATGAGAGTGTGTGTTTTTTTTGTTATCTACTACTTTTTTGTCTCTCTATCTCTTCCACGTGATGCATCTTACTCGTTAATTTTACCTGATTTTCCACTGTACTAGTAACTAATGCATACTTTTCACTAGAGTACTACATGTTCATATGACTCTCTCTTGTTTTGAGGCTCCAAATAATGATTCTGATAAAGATGAAGATGATTAATTGGTCTGATTTGAGAAGCAAACAAAAGGAATTGGTGTTTTAAATAAAATGAGTTATGATGGAAAGGGTTTAGGTAAAAATAGGTCAAGTTACTTAGAAGCCCCTACACATATGTATGAGGCAAAAACATGAAGGCTCTGGTTATGAAAGTCAAGTAATAAATGGAACTATAAATTTTTGAAAGGAAAAACATTGACAACAAGTAAGCCATTTGCAACTAGAAGTACAACAAATCCAGTGTAGAAGAAGGAACAAATTTATAGTCAATGTGGAAAAAACATACATGTTGGAGATAAATGTTGAAAGCTACATCCTTGCAATGTTTCTGGTCTTACAAGTTATGATCATCACAAGTGTTGGAATAGAGAAATATCAAATCCTTATACACAAGTACATTTTGGTTTGTTAGATGTAAATGGATGATAGAAAGTTATTTTTATATTGAAAATATTTTAAAGGATCAAGTCTTCAAATGTACAACAATATATTCCATATGATTCAATTGGTCCTCCAAAGGGTAGTTGACATTAAGGAAAGAGTTGAGTCATTTCTTGAGTCAAATGAAACATGAGTATCTTTTGTATTGGTTCATGGTAAATCGAAAACTACTTTGTAATGACAGATGGATGTTTTTGGTCAGCCAAAACCAAATGATGTAATAAATGGTTTGTGGTAAGTTGAACCACTTTGACGTTAAGGGTGAGTTGTGAAAACACAAAGTATGATGTAATTGTTAAAGGACAATCCATAAAAATTCCATGGGAAGGTCAAGGTAAAAATCAATGATATGAATTTGATGCAGCCTATGTGACTGATTGAACATGAAGAATTATTAAAGAAAGATATAGCATTGATATAAAAATACAACAAAAAGATAAGATATAGATGAAGATAAAAAAAGTACTAAAGATGAAGACAACTCAAAGACATCTAGATTGAATCATAAGTATTCACTAAGGGGGAAGATGAATGAATTATTCATACTTATGATATCATGAAATTAGTAGTAATGAAAGTATACTAACTCTAGGAGTCTACATATGACCATATTTGAGAACATGAGAAAAGTTATAGATGAAATCATATAAAATTAGCTTAGATATTTGTGGTGACATTCATGGAGATATTGTGGTGATAGTTATGGAGGTAGTTGAACTAATTAGCCATATTGGAATTTTGCTATGGACACCTCAATTCTGTATTATGAGGCCTCATGTATTTTATTATGTAAGTAAGAGTGTAATATATTATCATTGTAAATTCAATACAATGTGATTGTTGAAGTGTTTGTTGTTCTTATGTGATTGTATGTGTAATGTTTTGGCTTCTGCTACTCATATTACCAACAACTTGAATCCTTTCACTTATTTACAATAGCTATTTTTTTCTTGTCTTTTCATTTCCACTTCTTCTTCCTTCCTTGGAAGCTTCTTGGTGATATTTTTATTTTAAACCACTTGGTTTCCCTTTTTTGTTGCCTATGTTATCTAGGTACTATGCCTGCACATATGCCTCATTAAAAATATTGGGTTTGAATAGCATCACTTTTTTTTCAATTAAATATGTAAATCTCCCATATGCTTGAGGAGTACATATGGGTTCTTAAGGGAGTTACAAAACATGATCACTACGTTCTTAAATTCAATGGTGTACTCTTGCACATTCTTCCCTTACCTTCACCTGAAAGTGATACCAACATATACATCGATCTCCTACATACCCAATAGAGTATAGCTCTTTTTATGAGGGTTATAATATACTCCCACCTTGTCACTCCTAGATCTTCCTTCAGCCTAAGTGTCTCCACATGGATTTCCCGCTAGGTTGGTACATGACACTTTAGTTTTAGTTTATCCATAAATTGTCTCAACTCTTAACCATAGTTATAATATAGACTATTCTATGTTTTCTTCATCATAATCATGTGGACAGCTCGTTTTCCATTAATAATGGGGGTTGACATGGAATCCTCTCGAATTATGGCATGAAAACAGGAAGGTCAACTTCTGAGTGGCATAAATGTCACATACAAACCTTGATTGACGTGATTTTTGCGCCATTGGAAAGGTCTATCTATGTAGAATATGAATAAAGGCATAATGCTAGAGTGACAAAGTTTTACCCCCAAAAGACGTTGTTTGATGCCTCAAAGTGCTCCCGGAAGGTTTCATACCCCAATTTGACAAACTGGGTCTCATCGGTAAAATGGTCCAAAGAGTTTATTCCTCCACTTTTTCCACTCTTAAAGCATTAATATGGATGAAAATCAATATAATGATCTAATTCATATCACACCTCCCCATTTTGGGAGGATTTTAGTCCCAAAAAGCTTCTACTGAATGAGATCCGTGAAAATTTTCCTCCACCTTCTCTTTGGTGTACCATTTAGCTTTGCCTTGAAGTTTTCCTTTCAACCCAATATGTCGAAGGTCATGTTGGCCTTGTCTTGTAATTCTAGACCTCTTATGCAAAAATGCATCTTTTGCCAACACTACCTGAGTACCTAGTGCCAAATCCTCCATATAAGGTAGGACATGTTCCTCTTCCTGATCTAGCATGGTAGGTTCATAAAGTTTCAAATTCTCTACATTCACAACTGATTAAATGTGCATATATGGTGGTAAACTGAGTATATAGGCATTATCACCCACCTTTTCCAATATACCAAAGGGACCATACCTTAGAGCCTTGATTTTATTACTAGACCCATGTAGCCTCTCCTTAGTCAACTATAGCCATACTCTATATCCCACCTTTAACATTTTCTCTGTTCTATGTTGATCATGCCTTGCCTTATACTTCTCTTGCGACTTTTGCAATGTCTCTTGTATTTATATATGGATCTACCTATTCTTCTCTATAAAATATTTAGCCCTAAAGGCATATCTTGTAAGATCTCCCCACACTTCTACTTTCTACCCATATGTAATGTCCAAAGTTGAAGGCAACAAATATCCAAAACAAGTGTCAAATGGGGACTTTCCTATAGAAGTGTGGACCGCTCTATTGTAAGAATGTTGTATTTATACCGTATTTTCATCCTATGTCTTCAGATCCTGCACCAAATTCCTGTTGACTACTTATGTTTTCCCATATGTCTATGGATGGAATGTTGTAGATTTCTTCAACTTTGTGTCCACATTCTCCTACAATGTAATCCATAATGCATTGGGAAATCTTGTGTCCCTATATGAAAATATGCTCCTTTGTATCCCAAAGTGCACCCAAACTTGTCCAAAGAACAAGTTTGTTGCTTCTTACCCATTGATGGTATTTTTATAGGGCATCATAATGCACATCTTATTGAATCGGTCAAATACCACAAATACGCAGTCATGTCCCTTCCATCTTGTTGGTAAACCTCCAACAAAGTCCATGGAAATGCTTTCCTAAGGATGAGTGGGTATAGGTAAGGGATGATATAGACCTTGTTTCCTATTTCTAGGATTAATGGTACAACAAAGCATGGATCCTCTTATGAACCTAGCTACTTTCTCTTACATCTTGGGCCAATACACACACCTCTACAAGTTGGCCTCGATGTTCCATAAACCAAAGTGCCCTGCAACCTTGGAGGTGTGAGCCTCTCAAATCAACTGCAATCACTCACCTTTAGGAACACATAGCTACCCATCCTATAGAGTAACCCATCCTAGAGATGTTAGTCAATGGTGATATCACCATTGTGCACATGAATCTGACTCTGCAACTATTGAAACACCTTCTTGAAGTCCTCATCCTCTAAATATGCCTCTTTATATGCATCATGGGTGAATGGATCCATGTGCATAAGGGTCCCCAAAGTTGTCATCTTTGATGTGGGTGGAATTGAGAGCATGTAGACCAAATTGTTTATGTTTCCCTTCTTCTAATTGATCACCTGATGAAACTATTATAGAAATCTCATCCACTTGTAATGTTTGGTCTATTATATCTTACTCTGGGCCTACAGGTGTTGTAGTGGTTGGTGATCTATGTGGATTACTATCTCGTTTTCCATTAGATAGTGTTTCCACTCCTTCACAGCTTGCACCGAGACATAGACATCCTTGTCATAGGCAAGATAGTTAAGTACTTCCCAATGGAAAAATTTTGAATGGTAGCATACATGCCTTCCTCCCTACATCAAGACCTCTCCCATAAGGTACCCACTCACATCTATCTCCACTTCAAAAGGCTGTTGCAAGTTTGGTAATGCCAGAATTGGTGTTTGAATGGTCTTATTCTTTAGCTCCTTGAAAGCCCTTTGTTGAATCTTTCCGCACTGAAAACTCTTTCCACTTTCTTTTATGGCGTGGAGCGGTGTTGCTACCACTGAAAATGAGGCTATGAATTTCCTCAAGTATTATGTTGCCCCAATGAAAATCGTGACCTCAGAAATATTAGTAGGCACCGACTATTTCATGATGGGATCCATCTTAGTAGTATCTATCTTCAAGTCTCCTCCACCTATCACATACCCCAAATACACCAAATACCATTGTGAAAAATCACACTTCTTGATATTTTCTAGCAGCTAGTGCTTCTTTAATGTCTATATCACTTGCATCAAAAAGGTGAGATGTGCTCCTCCTCCATAACATTGTATACCAATATATCATCCAAATAAACAATAACAAATGAATCTATAAAAGGGCATAGTATATCATTCATTGATATCATAAATGTAGTTGGTGCATTACATAGGACAAATGGCATCACTAACCACTCATACAAACCTTGCCTGGTTTTGAAGGCGGTCTTCTAGGTATCTTCTTCTCTGACTTGAACCTGATGATATCCATACTTTAATTCCACCTTCGTGAAGTATTTTCTTGTTGCAACTAACCCAACAGATTATCTATCCTAGGTAGGGGATACATGTTCTTGAGCTTGATATTGTTCAACACCCTGTAATCTATACACATCTGCCAGATCCCATCCTTATTTGGCACAATGATGATGGGTGACCCACATGGTGATATACTTCGTCGAATGACACTTTGTTCCAATAGCTGCCACAAATTTTTCTTCACCTCACTTTCTTCTATAGAAAATTTCCTGTACAACCCAATGTTTGGCAATGGGGAGTCCGGAAATAGTTGGATCTCGTGTTCCACTTCCCTCTTAGGTGTAACTCTTTAGGATCTCAAAACACGTCCTTATATGCATGTAGCAACTCTTATAGATGTTTTTTATGTTTCTTAGTACACACCTCCAGGGATGCCTTACCTGTTACTGACTCTTTTACAGACTTATTTTCTCTTAAAAACAATGAACATACTTCTTGTTGCAATTGATCAATTTCTTGGCTTGGTTGGCACGTACTAGCTACTTCCTTTGTGTGCATTGGTGGTGAACGATTTTCTATCCTTGATGAGCTGATATTGGTTGGATCTCCACATGAATATCTCATCTCACATGTACATGTAGGGACTCCCAAACACGACTCGACATACATTAAGGGAACCATATCTAGTTCTACTTCATCAATAAAATCAATACTGAAAGAAAATTTAATTTTTCATTGTTTTGGTACCTTCAACTTTACATCCTTATTTTCCCATCCTAGTGGATATGGGATTGAATGATCACAAACTTCCAGTCCAAATTCCTGACCAACTCTGCTACAATGAGATTCGGTCATGATCCTAAGTCAAACAGAGCATCAATATTGGTCTTCTTGACTTGTATCATTATATGAAAGAGTTTGTCCATTTCTTTCTCTTCTTGTTGTTGAAGGATACTCAGATTCACCTCCTTCTGCACTGATGTACAAACAATCTTCTCATCCACATCTAAGTTTCTTTCAATTTGGTTTCTAGAATTAATGGCCATGAGATTCTTCTTCTTATTGTATTTCTTTTTGTTCTGAATGGATCCATGTGCATAAGGGTCCCCAAAGTTGTCATCTTTGATGTGGGTGGAATTGAGAGCATGTAGACCAAATTGTTTATGTTTCCCTTCTTCTAATTGATCACCTGATGAAACTATTATAGAAATCTCATCCACTTGTAATGTTTGGTCTATTATATCTTACTCTGGGCCTACAGGTGTTGTAGTGGTTGGTGATCTATGTGGATTACTATCTCGTTTTCCATTAGATAGTGTTTCCACTCCTTCACAGCTTGCACCGAGGCATAGACATCCTTGTCATAGGCAAGATAGTTAAGTACTTCCCAATGGAAAAATTTTGAATGGTAGCATACATGCCTTCCTCCCTACATCAAGACCTCTCCCATATGGATGCAATTTCCAACACTTCCCCCCCCGTATGGTCATCAATGTTGTAGTGGTTGCTAGGATATTCACTTGTGTGTTGTGGCTATTTCCTTTTTATCTTTTCCCCCTTTTTGATTCTTCTTCCTCTACTTAGAAGCATCCAGTCTCTCCTTCTATTTTGATCCAATTGATTGCACTTTCTTCATGGCTTATATTCTCCAGGTATTTTTCTTGTCTACAAGCCTCAACCACCGATTTGGACTTCAGCGCCATCACTTGTTCCCACAAATGGCTATGTAGACCCCCAAAATACTTGAGGATTACATCTAGGATCTTTGGGGAAATACCCAAAATTATGGCAATCTTTCTTCACTCCATGGTATAATCTTTCATGCTTTGCCCAAACTTTTGCCTAAAGAAGTGCCATCGGATCCACTAGTCCTCTACATACCCAATAGGGTAAAACTATTACTTTATGAGGGTTTTTAAATCCTCCCACTTAGTAATTGGAGGCTCTCCCTCCAACCTTAGAGTCTCCATGTGGCTTTCCCACCAAGCCAGGGCATGGAATTCTAATTCCAACTGCACAAATGAAATATTTTGTTCTTTCTTAATTTGATGGACACTAAAATATACTTCTAATTGTTGCAACTAGTGATTTAGATTCAAAGCATCAATCTCACCATGGTATGATTGGATATCGACCTTTGCTCCCATTTTAAATAAGGTTTGTGATTTATTCATGACACTCAAATTGGGTTGACCTTTTCCAGGATATTTCTTTAGTTGGTTCTCTATTTCTTCTTAATCTCCTGATCACCCTTCTGATTTGTCCTCTGCATTAGAACCCCCCATCTTCTCTAAATATCCTAAGATTATTTCTTAGGGTTGCCATGAGGATATTTATATTATAGTTTATATCAATGACTTGTTTTTCAAGCTATAAAAACCTCTCCATTGTAGAATCATGATGGTTATTGAAAAATTCGTCAGCCATGATTAGGGTTTTATGACTTTTGGCCCAACCGATTTAGATCCCCTACAAATCTCCACAATATACCCAAAGAAACCTGCACTAATACTAATATAATCTGTAAGCTACCTCAACTCTTAACCATAGTTACAATGTAGACTCTTCTAGAGTATTCTTCATCATAATCATGTGGCTAGCCCATTTTCCATGAATAATTGGGGTTGGCATGGCATCTTATCGAATTATGGTGGTGAAAATAGGAAGGCCAATTCTGAGTGGCATAACTTTCGCATACAAACTAAGATTGGCATGATTCTTGTGTTGTTTGAAAGGTCTATGTGTGTAGAATAGGAAAAAAAGTGTGGCACTAAAGTGATAAATTCTTACCCCCAAATAAATCCATTTAATTCCTCAAAACGCTTCCATAAGGTTCCATACCCCAATTTGCCAAACTGGGCCCTGTTGGTAAAAATGGTCTTGAGAGTTGATTCCTCCACTTTTTCCACTTTGAGAGCATTGAGATGGATGAAAAAAATATAAAGGTCCAATCCAGATCATTAGTTGTGCAACTTTAATTTTATCCACTTCGTATATTTTATGGACTCTAAAGTACACTTCTAATTATTGCAACCAATGTTTCAACTTAACAACATCGATCTCATCTTGATAGAGATTGTTGTCCACTTTTTCTTTTGTTTTGAATGAATATTGTGAAGGAGTGATGACATTAGAACTTGGTTACTCTTCATCAAACCTTTTCTTGAACTCCTTTGATGGGCTTTAACCATCTATTGATTTCTCATCCAATCCAACTTTTGAGTTAGAGCCATGAACCTCCTTCAAAGGTCCAAAGTTGTTCATTAGAGTTGTCATGGGAAGTGACATGTTCTGATAGATGTCAATGAATTTTTGTTTCAGCTTAACAAATATATTTTCTATTACATCTTTAGGGTTGTTATGAATAGACTTATCCACTATGGTTGGGGTTCTACAACTTCCTTCATAAGCCAATTCATGGATCTTGAAACTTCCAAGAAATCCCTAAAGAAAACTATGATTATACCAATATGATATGTAGATTGCTATGGATATTCCATTGTAACAGTTCATTAGAATAGATCTCGTAACTAATCTGTAAATTCCCATGGATATTCCTTTGTACAATTCATCACAATGGATCTACTAAAATATATTAGAAAATATGAAATCTACACTATGATGGTTTATTTCTCCTTAGATTTATGGATTAATTAAATAATGTGTATTGTGTATGCATGAAAATTATAATTATGCATAAAATAGAGAACAATGAAATAAAACTCACAAAGCACAAATTAACACAAGATATAACCTAGGAAACGCTTTCGAGAGAAAACCCAACTAGAAGATGAGGTTGCTTTGTTCTTTTTCTCTAAATGGAAAAATGGATGCAAGTACAAAGAGGTGATGCCTTTGGGCCATGGGTTGCTATAGTGGAAATCCTCTATGTTTTATCTCTCCCTATCCACTCTTGGATACTTTGATCATCTATGGAACAAAATGCAATTGAATAGAATGAAACCCCTTTTCCTACTAGTGGCTCAATTATAACACAACCCGATAACCTACTAGTGGTTAAGTTTGACTCCTTCAACTCTTAACTAGAGTACAATATTGAATATTCTAGAGCCTTCTTCATAATGATCATGTGGTTATCCCCATTTCCATCAATAATTGGTGTTGATACTCTCTAATTATTGTGGTAAAAATAGGAAGGTCAACTTCCAAGTGGCATACATTTTGCATACAAACTATGTTTGAGGCAATTCTTGTGCTATTGGAAAGGTATCTATGTGTAGAATGACACATAAATATAGTGTACTTAAGCAGAAAATTTATACCCCTAGGAAAGTCCATTTGATGCTTTAAACTGCTTTTAGAAGGTTTCAAACCCCAATTTACTGAATTACGTCCCATTGGAAAAAATGGTCTCATAATATGATTCCTTTGCTTTTTACACTTTAAAAACATCGAGGTTGATGAAAAAAATATAATGATCCAATCCCAATAAATTATTCTAATATCTTATATAATGCAAATTTTTCCTTCGATCCAAGATTAATTATTACTCGCTTATTTCTTGAATTTATAAAATAATTGAAATTGAAATGAAAAAACAAGAAAATAAACTCATCATCCACACAAATTAACATAAAATGTATCCTGGGAAACTTGTAATGGAAAACTCATCTAGAAGATGAGGTTTATGCTCTACTCTCTTTTCTTCAATTATGGAAGTGTAACTGTAAAGAAAGAGACGCTTGTTATGGTGTTAGCTTTAACACTATGGCCTGAATGGCTACTGCATAATCTTCTTCACTATGACCTAGATGGTTGACATAATCTTCTCACACCTTTTTCATGCTCTCAAAATCACACTCCAAATGCTATGCTTAGTTACAGAACAAATACAATGGTACATAATGGAACCCCTTCTCCTCCACGTGGTCCAATATTTAACATAACTTAATAGTCATCTAGGGTTAGGGTTTTTTCCTTCCTCAACCCTCATTAGTGATAAGGTTTGGACCTTCTATATATTCATCAAATTCTACATGTGGCTAGGCTCGCATATGTTAACAATGTGGGTGACATGGCATCTAATTGTTCCATGGTGGTTAACAAAGAAGGTCAACTTGTGGGAGGCATATCTTCTAGATATGAGTTCCAGTTGAGGTGATTTTCAAACTGTTGAAAAGGTCTCGATTTGTATACCAATGTCAAGGGAATTTCAAATATGCTTACAAAACTTTGACTCAAAAAGTCTTATTTGGTGCCTCAAAATGGCTTAAGAAGGTTTTAGACTCCAACTGGACATGCCAATAAAATGGGCCCCGCAAGCTAATTCCTCCAATTATTCCACCCAAAAGTACCAAGATAGGTGACAAATTATATAATGATTCATTCAAAATCAATAGCTAAAGGGAAGGCTAAGGCTCTTTATTACCCCATGGTTTTGTAAATTTGACCCATCCATTATGATTGTTTCGAAAATGGGTACACCTTCCTAATATATCACTTCCCTTCTAGCTTCTCAATCTTAAAATGTATTGGAAATTCTCTAGGTAGATATTTAAACACATATAATGAATAGGTGAAGTTTGGGTTTTTCACCTTTATGTTCAATTGTATATGGAGATAGACCTTAGTAAAGGTCTTCCAGATAAGATGGTTCTAATACAAGGTAAAATGTGTTCGATGCAAATAATGGATTATAACTTTTTGATGGATGCTTTTCCATCAACTTGGATACTTTTACCATTGATGTCCCAAATCAAGAGCTCATTCAAAAAGGGAAAAATATCATCCTCCCAAATCCAAAATATGGTAGCCATATCAGGCACTTGGATTTGGTTGATGAGGATGGAATTAAAGGTGAAGATTTATATACATTAGAGGTAGATAAGGTACAAAAGGCTATTTAGAAACATACAATGAAAATTCATAGATTCCTACAGATATACAAAAATAAGTATTGCATTAGTTGATCCCTTCCTTCAATCAGATGGTTGCTACCAAGGATGGAATTTCAAAATAAAATAGCCCATCAAATTTGACAATTTTAACATAACTCCCTTACCCTTTTTATAGTTTAAACAAAGAATGTTGATGCCCATAACCATTTTTAGTTGTATTTGATTAACAAAACACTTCATGATGGGAAATCTGCCCATCAAATTTCATCATTTCTTACTACTAAAGTTCCATCTAAAAGAATGAAAAAAAATCATGAATCTAAATCTTCTAATGGTAATAAAAGACAAAGCCTAAGACATAATTTATAATTCTCTTAAAAAATCCTATCTGAGTCCTCTTTTAAAAGAATAGAAATATTAAAAAGATAAAAAAAAATGGAAAAAAAAATCCTAATTGATCTCTAACTCCATTTTTTAGACACTTTAATATATATATATATATATATATATATATATATTATATATAATATATATATATATAACAATCCAGCTTTAAATTTATCTCTATAATACTTATTATTTAAAAAGATAAATTAAAATAAATATTATTATTTTTTTATATATAATATTATTATATACATTAATAATTTCTCATTTCAAAGATTAAAAATAATAATAATAAAATAATAAAATAATAATAAAATAATTACTGATTTGATAAGACTAAGATTGAGACTCATGAGATACACTGTTCCCACGTTTGTCAAGAAAGCGTAAAATAAGAATGCAATGGTAATCAAACGTGGCGAAGTTTGACCTTTGGTAAGATAAATTTATAAAATATGTTTACGATGCACGATGTCGTGCTTAGCTTACCATGATGATAGTAAAAAGGTCATGGAGTGATAGGAATGGTAACTATAGAACAATTAACACGAGTTATAAGATAATTTAGAAAATTATGTATATACTAAAATTCCACAAATAATGTAGAATAATATTTTCAAGAAGGAATGCTGGTCTATTTCATGGTTTTTTTATACAACGGAATGTTCGTCTATTTCATGTTCTATTTTTGTTGTACAGGATTTTTGGTAGGTGGTTGCTTTTCAAAATCTTCCCTTCTTTTTTGGGGTGGAAATAAGTTTTTTTGAGATAGATTATTGTTTTTAAGAATGATGATATATTGGATTAATCTAATAATATTATTAAAATAATAATAATATTTTTTTTAAAAAGAGTTTTATCATTTTGATTAAAAATATTTTAGGATTTATGTTTTTAGTAAGAGTATAATTGTTAACCATTGTAAAATGAAAATTATGATAATTAAATTTCAAAGGATTATTAAGGTTACTTTTGTGTTTGATAATAATAATTTGGGGAATTGGCTTCATACAAATATTTGGAATCAATTTTCATTGAGAAAATGATAAATGGAGGGTGAAAAATTTTACTATAGACTTGAAAACACTTATAAATTAATTGCCTTTTTACTATGGAATAAAAAGAAACTCCTCTTTGATACTCTCATCACTCCTAGTGTCTGAAATGGTTGTGGAGATTTGAGCCACACTACCTCTAGAGAATTTTGGATGAAGATAAAGCAAATTCAAAAGTGTTTTATAACTTATAATCTCAAAATTAAAGAAAATCACCTAACCCTATCCTCCTCATAGAAGTAAGTGTTTCTCCCATAAAGGCCACAACTATGACTAGGTGCCTAATGTACAATAATAAGATAAAGAACAAGTGAAGTGTATTTTTAAGATAGCCTCAAATTCCAGTCAAAACATTTTGTGATTCAAGTGGGAGTGGCGTAAAGATGCCAAACTCTGGGCTAAATCATTGGGGAGTAATGGAAGAGGTCTCTCTATATGATAATGATAATACTAAAAAAATATTGCATACAAATTAAAAATGATAATGATAATATTAAAAAAATATTACATATAAATTAAGGAAAAATTGAGGTGTGATAAAGAATTAGAAGATTATCAAAAGAAAAGTAAGTAACCATAAGGAGGTGATCTACCCCACTCTACAAGATGAAAAGTACCTCTATCTTTTGATTAGTATAAAGAAGGAAATCAAATTTGTTAAAAGAAGAACAAACTAGCGTGAGTTCCATGGTGAATAAGGTTTTTGGACAATTCCCAAAACATATGGTTAAAATAATTTGTCATTTTTGTGATACTAAGAGAGTCGAAAATGAAAAACACTTTCTCCTATAATGTTCCAATTATGCCCACAATAAATCATAATTTCAAATATTTGTTACAATATGGAACTCTCTGACCTTTTAATTCTCTAAACTTTAGTGATCTAAGTATGCTTATCTTAAAGTTTTTCAAGCACAAACATAAAATCTTAAAACAAACTATATACTATTTACCTTTTTGAATGTCCAATAAACCAAATTTTATTTCAATAAAAGTTAACCACTTGCTACCTAACCTATTACATTTTAATTAAGATAATGTTATCTAATCATATTCTTTGTATACAATTCAATCAAAATATATTATATAATGTTAATGAAAAAATTAAGATTATAAATAATATCTTATACATTACATGAAATAGATGGGAGGCATACACATTTATATTTGAAAGAATAAAAAGTTGTAAAGAAATTAATGAATAAGTAAAATTCGAACTCTGTTATTTATATATTTATAGTATGCTATCTTTTTAAATTTAATATTTTAAATTGGGAAAAAATAAAATATATAAAATATTTAAATTTTTAATATTAATTATAAAATTTAATAAAAAATTTTATATATGTTAAATAATTTAAATTATTGTTAATATATATTACAAAAATAGTTGTCCTTCCCTACTACTTTCATCATTATTGTTAGTATCATGGTTTTCTGGTTACATTATGGTTAGTATCATTGGTTATGGGTTAACATTTATAATAAAGAATTCAATACGGGTAAAGTCTTTTACAATAATGGACTCGAGCACTAAGCCATAAACTATATAATGACGATTTATCTCGCACCTTCACACAAACATGTAATGAAAAGGGGAATTGTGTTTGGGAGAAAAAAATAACATATTCATGAAATGCTACTTGCTAGATTTTCAAATATTGGTGTTGGTATGGAAAAGTACAGAGTAAAGGACTTCCAAATATTTGGAAATAATGGAGAAAGCCGTTGGACTTTTTATTTATTTATTTAGATGTCGGATTTTTTTCTTTATTTAGAGGTTAGATTTTTTTAGAAATTGTTTGATTTTTTAAAAAAATTTAATCATATATGTATAATATATAATTTTGATAGTTTGATTAATGAAAAGTGCACCGTTGCTTAACAACGTGCAGCTAGCTTTCATTATTGAATCAAAATATTCGATGTGTGTAAACAACTTGAATCAATAAAATAAAATAGATCGAAATGAAAAGGGAAGGGCAACACTAATCAATCAATGAGAAAATATTTCATGAATAGATTATGTTGCATGTATTATGTTTATATCAATGATTTTCTACTCGGGGATTTTTTCCAAAAGGTTTCTTTTGTTGGGTCATTTTCAATTTTTTAATAATAAGTTATATTTTATAAAAGTGATCGTTAGAGATTTGTTTTTTTTTTATAAAAGTTATATATAAAAAAATAAATAATATTATTTTATAGAAATTTTAACTGTTTATAAAGGATGTTAAGTTAGGTAAATTTTTAAGAAATTAAGTTCACTATCTTAGTAGTTATTTGGTTTAAAAGAGGCCCTACAAATGTATACTTCAAAGTTAAATAATAGTGATTATAATGGGTTGTGTCAGGCAATTATTAGATTAATTTAGTTGCCCATTTTTTAGTTACAAATAAAATAATTATAAAAATTAATGGATAATATTAAAACATATATATATAATTTAACAAATTAATTAGAAAATACTAATATAAATTTAAAAAACTTAGTTAATCCTCAATGTAATAGTTATATTTTTTAAATTCTTGAAACATGCATAACTTTTTTTCTTTTCTTTTTTCACTTTTGAGATGGTATAAGTTTCTCTTTATTTTCAATAAAATTATATTTTTCTTTTTAAGCAAATTTATCTATATCAATATTTTAGGAAATGGTTAAGTGAATTTTAATGTTATTAATTGTTAGTAATTTTTTTATTTGTCATATTATTACATTTAGAAGTTATCTCTCTTTATTGCATGGTGTCAACTTATTTAAGTTACATTTATATGTAATTGGAAGCCAACTTTATTGAAATGTGTCAAAAATTTAAATACTAATGTATATGATAAGATGTTGAGGCATCTTTACATAATTGGAACTTCACCTATAAAAGTATGTACATATTGTTTGATCTTTTTTTAATGAGTGAAAATTAAAGATATGAGGATATTAGGAAACTAAATCTTCTTGTATATATAAGATTTAAAAAAATATGACATTTATTTTAAAATTATAACTCAATTCCAAAACATCCATAAAATTTGAAACATCCAAATAAGTGTTAGATTCTTTTACAAATAACAACAAAATAAACGCAATTTTGATATTAAAATTATAGAGATTAAGATACCACCTTAAACATTTGAGGTTCCAATTTTTTTTCTTCAAAAACAATAAAATAACCATTTATATTAAACACTCTAAATTGAAAAAAAAAAAAAAACCTATTGTAAAAAAAATGAAATACCACTTTATATAATATAAATTAATTAGGTAAAAGATTCAAAGTTTAACACCACATTTATATAAAATTGTAAGAGATTCAAAGTTTCATTAAAAAAAAAAAAGTGAATTAATGAAATATTACGTATTTAATAGATTTAAACATTATGATAATGAAAAGTTATTTAAAAAAAAATTAAATATAATAATATAATTAAAAATTAATAATTTATAATAAAAATTTAAATATAAAAATATTAATTATTTTTAATTTGAAATAATATCTAATAATAGTTAATAATTATATTATATATATATTTAAAGTTAAATTAATTATAAAATTTTATTTTAAGTTAATTTTGAATATAACTCTTAAGATTGTTTTGGGTAAGATAATCTAAGATCAAATCAAAACTATTATCCCTTATTCATTTTAAGATATTCAAAATTTCCTCAATATCAAAGACCTAAGATCTAATCATAATTGTTCTCACTATTCAGTTCAATATGAAGTTATTCAATTTTTTTTTAAATAGGTTCAAATTTTTGCCACAATAGCTAAAATAAAACTAAGGTGAAGATAGAATTAAACACTAGCTGCCACTAGTGTTGTTATCTTTTGACTAATACTTAATAATTTAAATATTATGAGTACTCCATTTATTTATGCTCTCTATTTTTCATTTATAAATAATTCTAAAGTATACTATTATTACATTCATTATATTTTTAATTAAATTTTTATTTTTATACTTAATAAACAAATTTTTATTTTTTCATATCCACTTCACTTAATCACTATTTTAAATAATATTACTATTATACTTCATTATATTTTAAATATATTAAAAATAATGCATAAGTTCTTTGGTACCATTTCTCCTATTTAAAGGGCCAAGCCTTATGTTACCATGCTATTTAGTAATTAATGAGTGGAGGCAGTATATGCCCACTATGCTATTCAGCCATAAATGTATGAAATAGTATATGTTCACCGCTAAAAATATACCACCCCTAATAATATACTTGTTTGCATCTAAAATGACTATATAGTACCACCATGCAATTCAACCATAAATACACGGGCTCACGACTAAATAATACCACCGCTAAATAATATAGGTGTTTCCATCTAGAATGACTATATAATACCACTATGCTACCAGCAATAAATGCGCGAAATAGTATATGCCCACTGCTAAATAATATACACTTGTTTCCATCTAAAATGAATATATAATACCCTGCTCATTTATGTTTAGATAACATGATAAATAAAACTTACGATTTAAAAACCTTCCCAAAAAAATTATTGATAATACTACACACATTTCAAGAGTGGAGATATGGGAGAGGTTGGACTACCTAGCACCTTAGGATATTATAATTTATATGTAAAGAGAAGGAATGAAATTTATTTTTAATTAAAAAATACCTTTATTTGTTAATTCATAGGGAAGTACAAACAAAGAAACATTGCTATAAATGTTCAAACAAACAAATCACACCGGTTTCAAAGCACATGGCACCCGACAGACATTCCGTTTCCTTTGAGAAGTAGCCCCAAAATCGATGATAAGAGATGAATTTCCTCCAGCAGGGCCACAGTACAATTAATTCACGGAGCCTACCAGGGACAGATGGGAGCAAACAAAAGACAAGAGAGTGCAAATGGCACAAGCCTTACGCAAAACATTCCTTCACCGGCCCTAAAACCGACAAAATAAAAGCATGGATGAAACTATAAAATAGAATCGCGAAAAAGGCGCAGCACATTATTTTAAAAATGTAACTACATTATAAAAATGTTTTAAGGTCGTGGTTCTGTGAGCAGTCAAAGGGGGCGATCTTTGACAGAGTGTGACGCGCGGCTCGAGTCAGCACGCCGGGAATTTTGCGGGCGCTCTGGCCGGCACTCAAATCCTCGGGCAAATAAATACACACCAGTGACCACCCGTTCCGTCGTGGGGTATCCCGGCGGGGCACAATAATCGCCGGGAAATGGGTCATAGGTCTCTCGAACGGCGCCCATATGACCCTACTCTTATTCCGCCCCAGTTTAGAAGACCAAGCTGTTTAGATATATATATTTCTCCCGAGCAGCATTCGCTTTCATCTGTCTCACCCAAATGTCTGTAATTTTCTCTTTTACTGCAGTTAAAATCTTGCTTGCAGCATAATTTTGCTCTCAAAGCTTAGGGGACTACTTGAAATTTCATCAACTTCTGTGGCCTTTAGACTTTTGGTGGCTAATTTGAAACTCAGACTATTGTGAATTCTCTGCGAGGCCTGGTGGGTTTTCAGGCTTTTTATGGATGGTGGCCTTCATTTGAATTTGTGTTTCGCCTACACTTTTGTGGCAATTTCTTTGGAAGAATTCTTTAGAGGTACAGATTTTCATGGCGGGGCAAGATATGTTGTTTGCCATGAATACCATGCCTGTGAAATTGGAGCCCCAGAGTCCCATGATGGATGGCGGGATCGACTGGGCTCTATGTCTTTACAACGGCATGCGAGCTGTGTCGTCCTTTGATATTAATGGCCGCGAAGGAGGGCCCTGCGAGTCGACGTTCCAGCTGTTCGGCGCTCAGCTCTGGCCGCCGGTGGAAATCACCGTTCCGGCCTGTTACGAGCGGCTCCGGGCGCCTGACACGGTGGCGGTGAACACAATGGATAATGGAGTTGCAAACATTGAGTCGGTTAACCTGGCCGACGCCGGCATAGGCGCTGTGGTTGGGCAGCGTGTTCTATTTGGAAGTTCTTCTGGCCGATCCCCGGGCAGCTCCGGTGCCGCCGCCGGTTCGGTGTTTGTGAAAGTGGGGAATGAGCAGCCGCCGGGATTATCTGTTAAGCAACCTGGCGGCTTTGATGTCGTCGGCCCGAAGAGCGCCGGGCATGGTGTAGAGAAGTCGGCGGCGGATGGGTCGACGGAGGATAACAAAACTTTCAGAGGCGTGCGGAAGAGGCCATGGGGAAGATATTCGGCGGAAATTCGCGACAGAATCGGGCGGTGCAGGCACTGGCTCGGCACATTTGACACGGCGGAGGAAGCGGCCCGAGCCTACGACGCCGCTGCTCGCAGGCTGCGAGGCGCCAGAGCGCGGACCAATTTCTCCATCCCCTCCTCGGCCTTCATCCCGTTACCCATCACTGCCTCCAAGCCCAATACGAGCCAGCCGGCAAAGTCGAGAAACTGGAGCCGGGGCGGCGGGAATAATAACTCGACTTCGACCTCCACCGAGTGTGTGGCGGTGCAATCCCCTTCTCGACTTTTCGACACAACAAGGGCCGACGGCGCCGTGAACGATTCTCGGACTCAGTTGACACTCGTCCCCTCCATAGAAACACACAACAGTCGAGCCGAAGTCGCTAAAAAGCCGGCGCCAAAGCCGCGCCGAAGGAAAACCAGCGACGCCAACAAACCGCATCTTGCGCAAGTTGCATCCCGCGACAAGCTCGAACTGGAGCTCAAGCTCGGAGTCCATAGCGTTGACATAAGTTCCGATTTCGGGATGGCGAAGCATGCTGTGCCTCAGTTTTTGTGGCCCATGAATGCCTAGGTCGGTTTCATGATAACATACTACAAGTTTCTTTCACCTTTTTCTTTTTTCTTTTTCCTTCTTCGTTTACTCTTGTTCCTGCTGCAACCCCGCCGGCTTCTCCAAGCTGCAAATACTAGGGCAATGGAGATTTTGTAATTTCTAATGCAGTAGTTATATGCAAATATTAGTTATATAATTCTAACTGCTCTGTATAGCGCCTCTACTGATCTGTCATTCTGTCTGTAAGTTGGCTTCATGCAAGTACTGTGTTTCATTCAACGTGAGATCTATTTTTTTTTATGAACTGTGATGTTATTTTAACGTAAGAGTTATTATAATTAAAAGCCTAAAGGCAGTAGTGTGTTTTAATAATGGGCTCTTCTCTGCACAATCCCTTGTTAAAGATAGTATTGATAGCGACACGGTAGTGGTTTTTTTAGTGTTATTAATTTACTCCTCTCTGCATAATTCTCCGTTAATGATAGAGTTGGAGGAGTTAACATTGAAGACAACTTCATATCTAAATTTAGGCAACGAAATATTTCTACTTCGAGGTTGATAGCGACACTTGTGAATGGCTCTGCTCATAATCTTTAAATGACTCCTTTGATTTGACGCTGTAACACTACTAAATTTGATACTTTTTTCTTCAACTGCTAAAGTTTTTCAAATGGGGGATCCAGAATTAGCAAAATTAGTCACGATTTGAAGCATTGGAAAATGTATTACTTAATACAAGTGCTTTCTAAATAGTTCCTACACGATATCCTTGTTGAAGAAGAACAGATATCATTATTCAAATCCACGCACGCACATCAATTATATTCTATGCGGCCAAATAAATTTCCCGTTAAAGTTTGCTAGCAGCATTTATGAACTACTAGGAAATGGATTAATAAACTAGACTACCTCTCCCCAATTTTAGACCTTTTATTGAACTACTAATATCTTTCAAATGTTAGAGCAAAACTAGTCACAGTTTGAAGTCTTGCATATTATACATCAAAGAGCTTTCTAAGTCTGAAGGAGGAAAAGTAATCATGGCTACTAGTTAAAGCATGCAAATCTATTATCATTTTTAGAAAGTTAGAGGAAAATTAATCATGACTTCAAATTAAAGCACGCAAATCTATTATCATTTTTTTGAAAGTTAGAGCATGCAAATCCATTATCATTTTTTTGATAGTTACTGTCCACACTCTCTTGACAATTTTCCTCCCTCGTGAAATGACCCTGGACAGCTCCCAAATATTACCAATTTTTGGAAGTTGGAGGAATATCAATCATGGCTTAAGATTATCAATGTTTGGAAGTTAAGAGGAATATCAATCATGGCTTAAAATTAAAGCATGCAAATCTATTAGCATATTTTTGAATAGTTAGAGTACACACTCTCTTGACAGTTTCGGATATGTAGTTGATAATTCCGACATGTTTACGAATTAATCTTTGAGCCCCCTCATGGATCATTAGATCATTAAGAAAATAAGGGTTTTGCTTAAGAATTTTAAGAAAATAAGGGTTTTGCTTAAGAATTTTAAGAGAAATGGATGGAATGGAAAAGAGATGAAAGATTTAGGGTTATGATTAAGAATTTTTAGATAAGAAAAAATTAGGGATATGATTAATGATTTGAAGACAATGGAATTGTAATAAGAATTCTCCTATGTTACTCTTTACATGTCGAAATTATTGCATTGCGATAGTATGTTTCTCTTTACATGTCTAAATTATTGCACTGTTATTCTACCAATTTTACATGATATGGACTTCAGAGTTAGATATAGGGATGAAGCATTTGAATGGGCAACTATCAATTAGGGTGCAAGTATAGCAAGTCAGATGTTTACAGAGTGTTAAATTGGCGTAAGTTTCAGCACCCAGCACTGTCTGAAAGCTCGAACCGGACCTCGACATTTGACCTAGAGCATCTAAAATTGCTCAACTTTTGAAACCTGACCTGAAGGCTTAGTTTTTTAATGTAACCTCCTCCCGCAAGTTCATGATATTATAAGCTTAACACAGCTAAGACATTGATTAAGAATTAGGGTTATTACTGTTTTTGAATCTAACCTCCTTCCACAAGTTCATGATATTATAAGTTTAACACAACCAAGGCATGGATTAAGAATTAGGTTTATGACTAACCATTCTAAAAATTAGGGTTATGACTAAGAATTTAAAGAGAAATTGAAAATAAAAAGTAGAAGAAAGATTTCGGGATATGATTAAGGATTCGAAAACAATGGAAAATTAAGAATTTTAAGAGAAATTGAAAAGAAAAGACATGAAAGATTTAGGGATAGGATTGACCTAGAGCGTCTAACATAGCTCAAACTAGAGCATCTAACAGCTCAACTTTTGCAAGCCGACCTCAAGGTTTTGTTTTTGATATCTGACTACCTTCTTCCATTCCACAAGTTCAAGATGGCAGTTTAAGAATTACGAATTAGGGTTATGAATAAGAATTTTAAGAGAAATTGAAAATAAAAGAAGATGAAAGATTTAGGGGTATGATAAAGGTTTTGAAGAGAATGTAAAAGTAATAAAAATTCTACTATGTTGTTCTTTAATGTCTGAATATCGCATTGTGATTCTACCATTTTTTCATGAGATGGGCTTCCGCTCTATAGATGGAGATGATGCATTTGAATGGGCAACTATCAATTAGAGTGCAACCACAGCAGGTCAGATGTTTATAGAGAGGTTAAATCGGAATAGTTTCAGCACCAATCATTCAACCAGCACAGTCTGAAAGCTCCAACAAGGGAACCGGACCTCAACGTTTGACCTAGAGCATCTAACATAGCTCAACTTTTGGCAGCTGAGCTTAAGGTTTAGTTATCGACATCTGATCTCCTCCTCCCACAAGTTCACGTTATCATCACAGGCATGGAGCCATTACTCGGGACAATTGATTTGTTACAGATTTTTCTTAAATACAACATGAATGCTACTATTGTCACACTAGTAACTAACGGAAAATTGACTGGCAAGTCCTTCCCATACTATAACTTACGTAGCATGCTAAATTCAATGAAGTGTATGATAATGTCTGCTTAACGTAGCATGCTAAATTCAATGAAGTGTATGATAGTGTCTGCTTATGGTGTTTTAGTTTAGTTTTGTAGATTTCTATGAAATTGTACTATTCCTGTCAATCTCATTTAGATTAACCAAGAGTTCTCGTAAAAATTCTCGACAACTGTTGCTCTGTCCACAATTTCCTTTGTTTCTGGCATTAGTTTGTCAAAGATCACATGAACGCTGCTTTGTTCTTTTATATGGGTCAACAGGGCCAACGTCCATTTATCCTTGAAAGTTATTCTGGATTACGTATCTATTTGTTTTGGTATGCCTTTTAGATTAGGTTTTCTTATATGAATTATAATGGAGTTCAACTCACAATTTCATTGTGAAGCAACCTTTGGAGATTCACAGATTTACATTCTCTTGAAATTATGCAAAGCGTGGAAATAATATTCTCTTCAACTCATGCAAAGAGTGGAAATAATCTTCTCTTGAAATTAACATGGGTGATAATTACAAAGCGTGGAAATAATCTCTCTTCAAATTAACACGGGTGATTTGATTTGATTTGATTTTATATAGAAATAAGAATGTTTTCGTGATTCGTGGAAATAATCTTCTCTTGAAATTAACATGGGTGATAATTACAAAGCGTGGAAATAATCTTTTTCTTCAAATTAACACGGGTGATTTGATTTGATATGATTTTATATAGAAATATGAATGTTTTGGTGATTTGTTTTGATTCTCTCTAGGAATAAAAAGTTTTTTGATATATTATAAGAAGCTAAATACTCCAAGTATCTTTTGGAGTATTCATATATCATTGAAAGAACTGCTTGCACTGCGTGGTGATTTACATTCTCTTGAAATTCAGGGAGATGAGATGATTTAATTGGTAAGTGATTTTGATGTGGCTTAAGAAATTAAAAGTTTTAATAATAATATATACATATACTTTATGGAAAACATTTTCTAATAATATGTGGACATTTTCATTATTTTTTTGAAATTGAAATGTGATATTATTATTTTCTTCCCATTAACATTAATATTAACATAACATTTTATTGACTTAATATATTTGTGATTTGATTTTGATTTTGTTCTAGATAGGATTACATTCTGTTATTTTCAGAATAGGTTAAATGTGATATATAATATAATGAAGTATATATATAAAATACCTTATAAATATATGTATAATTTTTAATTTACTGTTGAGCTGGCGTTATACTAATATTTTTAATTAAATGAGTTATCATATGAAGAACAAATTTTGATTTGAATTTCAAAGAAAAAATATAAATATTTAGTGAAATAAAATATTAATATATATTATGTTAAAGATTTGGTGAAGAACAAGAATTTAAAGAAATAAAAAAATATTATGTTTTTAGTTAAATAAAATATATCAAATATTTTATCATTAATGAGCTATGTAATGCTATTAAGTGAAAGAAACAACTTTATAGAATTAAAAATGTAAATATTTAGTTGAAATTAAAATATATCAAGTTTTCTTGAACATAGAAGTAAAAATAAATTTTAAACAATTTTTAAATCTATTGTATTACATTAAGATTTCTTCAATTTCTCGAATCTATGATTAGAGTGGACCATGCTGCATTAATTTTAGGAAAGAGTAAAGGGCAAAGAAGTGAGAGGAATATTCTTCAATGAGTAAAGGATGAAAAAGTGAGAGGAAAAGCTTCTCTCAGCATCTTCTTCTCAATTGATTTTAGGAATGGCAGTATATTCTTTTCAATTGATTTTAGGAAAGAGTAAAGGATGAAAAAGTGAGAGGAAAAGGTTTTTTCAACATGTTCTTCATAGATTATTGAGAAAAGTGGATTATGAAAAGTGAAAGGAAATGCTTTTTAGTAATTCATGTATGGAGATGTAAAAACAAAAATAGTGGTAGTAGGTACTTGTTATAAGGATATAAATATCACAATAATGATGAATTTGTTTTGGAGATAGTTAATTCTTTGAATCTGATTTAGTTATAATTGGAAGGAAAGGTATTAGGATGCATGAAACTGTTATAGGGGCATGAAAAATTAATGTGAAGAGAGTTCTTATTAAACATTGGTAACACCACTTTAATGTGAAAAAAGTTTTTATTAA
>APFE031121475.1:54708-88902 GCA_000404065.3 Pinus taeda
ATCCAAGAATTGTTCATTTTTTGTAATGTAAAGGAGGTTTCCCACTTGAAGAGGCTAACTTCTAAGGCATTGATCTTTGTTTTCTATATTTTTGTGAGCTGGTTTCATCACATTTGGTATCAAAGCTTTGGATTCTAGGGTTTCATTGCTCCAAACATGTCATTGTGGAATTTTCGCCATAATTTTTTTATGCAACATTTCAGAAGATAAAAAAATAAACTCATTTAAGCCGAAATAGTTCTGAACCTTAGATCCAAATTCCATATCTTGTCTCGCTATATCTTCAGAGATCTGATGTGAGGAAGTTAGGGTTTTTGTAAGCTCTATAATTCCATCTCAAATAGGGCGTCATGGAATTTTCGCTATAATGTTTTTCTCTACGAAGTTTCAGACTTTGAAATAAAAATTAATTTGAGCCAAAATCTTGGTGAAGCTCGAGCCCAAATTTTAGATCTTTTGTCGCTATATTTTTAGAGATACGGTCCAAGACATTTAGGATTTCTGTAGGCTCCTGAATTACATCCCAAACATGTGACCTGGGGAAAATTTTCATAAATTTCTCTCTGAGCATCAGATTGAAATTTCATCAGCAGTTATAGAAATAGGACAGCCTATAGTTTTCTGTGCAGTGATTTTAGGTCCTAAGGTCACAAAAGTGACATGTGGTACTTTGTACAAGTTCACTCTACTGAACTAGTATATAATTAGGTCATCATGGGAGATTTGACATAACTCTTCCTTGGAGAATCCAATATTGATCAGACTTGTGAGGTTAGAAAGAGGACTCAGAGAGCTATTGCAGGATAAAACTTCAGACCTTCGAGATCTAAAATTACAGAGATGCAGCAGATTCGAGATCAAGCTCCTAAAATCAAGAAAAAGTGATATGAGGAAGTTTGATGGCAAGGATCTAGTAAATTGGATACTACTGATGGAACAATGTTTTGAGCTACATGGTGTAAAACTATTACAAAATGTACATATTTCATCTTTATATTTAGAACTGAATCAATGTTTATGGTATAAATTTATTTTTTCTCATAAACCACTTGTCACTTGGTCAATTTTCATGGATGAAATGATAGCACATTATGAGGGTACAAAGAGTAACACCTTATTTAGCCAATTGATAAATCTCAAACAAAAGGGTTCAATGAAAGAGCAGATTGAGGACTTCCAAAAATATAAGGGTAAATGATATTCTAGAGAAACAAAGGATTCATGTCTTCATAGGGACTTTAAAGGGTACCATTCAATATGAGGTTTATCTTTTGGAACTTGATTCATTGGAGAAGGCATTCAAGTTGGCAAGAAAAATTGAAAGCGGAATTATGGAAACAAGGAATCCTACCACTCACAACTATAAATATGGAAGTGTTTTTTCTCCTAGGCTCCCACAATTTACAAGGTTTACATGACAACAATTGGAAGAAAAAAGAGAAAAAAGACTTTGTTACAGTTGTGATAGAAGATACACTAAAGGTCATAAGTGTGTTCAAAATAAATTATTTTATGTATATTGTGAAGAGAATCAAGAAAAGGAATAAGAAACATTAAAAGAAGATGATATACACTAGGAACCAACCATAGATAAAGAAGAAATGGATCTGACCATATATTGTAAAGCACTGGAAAGAATTACCACTCCTCAAACTCTCAATATGGAAGGACATATCAAGAAAAAAACAGTTCAAGAAGAGAAAGATCACACCGAGCATCAAGAAATGTATCCAACCATATCTTGTAACACATTGGTAGGAATTACCACTCCTCAAACTCTTAATATAGAAGGACATTGTAAGAAGAAAAAGGTTCAAGCAGTGAAATATCACATCAAGCATCAATAACAAGTTCTCCAACTTTTAAAGGATAACCCCACATTGGTGCATAATAGAATGAAACAAAAATTAGATCAACATCGCAGATAAAGAAGTTTTGATACATGCGACAAGGTATTTTTATGAATACAACCATACAACAAAAATGTCCCCTTTGCAAGCTAAGAAGGATAATAGATTATCACCAAAGCACTATGGTCCTTACATGGTGCTGCAAAAGATTGGTACTATGGCATATAAATTGGAGCTTACTGCATCTTCCTGAGTGCCCCCGATTTTCCAGGTTTCATGCTTAAAGAAGGTTATAGCTGACAAGCTCCTAGTTCAAACAATATTGTCGGAACTTGACGATGAAGGAAAAATCATATTGGAACCTAAAGCAGTCATAGAAACAAGAACTCAATAGCCACAAAATTGATCAATTTCATAGTATCGCATCATGTGAAACAACTTACCCATTGAATATTCCACATGGGAGGATGAAAATTTTATACAGAGGCATCCATAACTACTCAAGCATTGAGGAAGACACTTTTTGAAGGAGAGGGGCATGTTAGGTCCCTATACTACTAGTGTAAACCCTTATTGTTATTAATACAACCCCCTTATTATATTATTGTACCCATATAGTCCCCATGTTTTTATTATTGTACCCCATTAAAGCCCACTATTGTTATTGTTGTGGCCCTACGTCTATGTGAAGCACACTAAGAATGTAAAAATTGCACATAGTTAGTCTATGTGACATAGAGACGATGTACATAGGTCTTGATGATGATTTTCATCAACGCTCACTAATTTAGGCTCAGATATATCTCGCGCCTTACCACACTAAATTTTGTGCCTCAGTTTTGCCTAAATTTCACAATATACCAAGTTTAAATCAACATCGAATTCAAATTAATAAAAGCATAGGCTCTATACCACACCAAAAAAGCACCACATCAAGTAGTGTGTTGTCTTTGTAAGATTGAGGAACAAATTCTTGTTAAGCCTTAAAAGCCTTCTATATCAGTTTCAAACTCTCTTTTTTGTCGATACTTCCAAAGGGAGTATAAAATTGCTATATATTATAAACTTATACTCTATATTATATAAAACTATTATAATTTTAGCAGTATATATCACTTCATAGACCCCATTAATGGGGGCATTTAATCCATCTGCCCAAGTTTTAATATTGCAGGTGGATTTAGAAACACCCTTAAAGGGATCTCTAAATTTTAACATTGTAGATAGATTTAGAGACCCTTATGTCTCTAAATTTTAACATTACAGACAGACTTAGGGGAGACCCCATTAAAGGGGTCTCTGAATCCATCTGTGGTATTAACATTTAGTGAAATATAACACTTCAGTATCAAAATTGCAATTTTCCATTTCTTGAGTGATACAATAAAAAATAAATAGCATAAATGACTAATTCATATAGTTGTTGTACTTGTTAGTTGGTCATATTTTTATTTTTAGACTATAGTAGTCATTTATGTTAATCATTTTTAATTTTGTTACTTATTATCTAGTCATATATTTTATTCTTGCACTAAATTAGTCATTTAAGTTAGTTGCTTTTAGTTGGGTGACTTATTATCTAGTCGTATATTTCATCTCTAGACTAAATTAGTTATTTTAATTAATCGTTCTTAGTTGGGTCACTTCAAATTGCTCAAATTTAGTAGTAATTCACTTGAAATAATTGTCGTGACTAATGTTTTTAGTCACATAGTAACTAATCTCTCATTTTGTACTAGTGAAGTGACCTTCTTCTAAATAATTTCATTGTTCCAAACAGTTATGTTTCTCCACGGTGCTCCCATTATGTCACTCTTGTGAATCTCTCCCTTGAAATTTTGAGAAAAATAATGAAATAGTGAATAGCTTATTACTATTTAAAAGAATTTATGAAATAAGATTTAAAAAAAAAAACTAATTACCACTCTTTTTTCAGTTTGAAAAAAATAAAATTGTTCATTTTTTTTGTTTTTTCGGAATATCAATGTGTTTCATAGTGAAAAGAACAGATGCATTTAATAGTAAAGAACATTGATTAAAATAAATTATTAGTTTTCTAAATTCTTTTAATGCACTAATATGATTAAAAAAATGAAATCCCGAAAACTGGTGCAACTACTTTAACGCATCTGTGCAATTGTTATTTAAACACATCTATGCGGTTAGTTTTACAAGAGCAATGATATGATTTAAAATTTATATGAATTTTTATTTTCACATAAAATGGCATATTCATCTCAATTATCCTTTACGATGCATATAGATGAGTTACAATAGTTCATAGTATACAGTTTCCACTCAAGGTCGTCTTCTTATTGAAAAATGGTTTGAAAATTATATTGAAATTCAAATTGTCATTATATGGTTTTCAGAATTAATTTTGGGTGTGTACAAAAAAAATTATTGTTGATTTTGCTAAAATGCAAGGAGAAATATCATAATATCAAATGGTTTCTTAAAATTCCAACTCATTCCATATCACTCAAAGTCCTTCACAGAGTTCTCCCTTTCTATCTCGAGTAAGTTCATATTTTATTTACATTTCAATTAAGTAATTGACTTTTTTTTTCATCTATGTCAATTTGAATAAAAATGTATCCGAATTTGCAAGATCCTAATTCAGAATCGAGTTCAGATACATACAATATTCCACTAGTTCAAAAATCTCAAAAGCTCTTATCAGGAGTAGCATACTGGAAGTAGTTGGTGGATGAAAATGGACAGCTACTTTACTGTGACAATTGTAACATGTCATATTCTAGCTGACATATTGGTTCAACAATGGTAATAATTGTTTGGTATAATGTAATTTCAACAAGTCAATTGCATTGTTCTTACTAATATAATTGATGTACTAATGTTCAATATTTTTTTTAATTAGGATTCTAGTGATGATGAGCAACCCGCCTACTATCTTCCACTGCACCCCACTATAATGTCAAATTGAAAGAAGCTTGCATTAAGAGAAACATTCGGAGAGGAAGCATACCAAGAATGGTTGAATTAATGACCTATTCAACTTCGGTTATGTCCAGATTTACCAATTCGGAATGACTAAAACAATAGTAGTTCTTCATCACAAGTTGGAAATGAAGGAAATAAAATAGAGGTTGTTATGGATGATTACTTATGGGATAAAACTACCATGGAGACAATGTTGTTAGATGAATTTCAGAACATTGATCTAGGCGATGATGCTCATATCACTGATACCTTTTTCAAAGGCCTAAAATATAATTCCACCACCCCTCTCTTTGGACCTGAAAGGTAGGGACAACAATGTTAATGTATAACTTGAAAGCAAATTTTGGAATGTCAAATAGTTGTTTCATTGAAATATTGAGGTAATTGACCATGATCAAGTGCCTTATACTTTGTGAAATCTTGTCACACAATAACTGTTAAGACTCTAAATTGTCTACTTTTGACCCTACATTTTGTTATGATATTACTCTTTTCAACCTATGAATTGAAACCCTTGATATCATTTTTGACCTCATCTTCCCAAGGTATGAAGTAACTCTCCTCATTTTCTATACGATTAATTATTCAACACATATTCATGTTATCTTTACAATTAATCTTTGGAAATTAGCTAAGTCGCTGACAGTTGATTGGAATTTTTCAAAGTTCACAGAATCATGATTCACAGTTGCTGCAACACCAAGAATAGCAACTGTGCGGTTGCTGCAACACCAGAAGCAACAACTGACTAAAGTGTGAAATGTCTTAATTTGCAACAACAACTGTCCAAAGCTGGCAAGACTATACTCGGCCGATCATGATAAAGCAGGATCAAGTCAATCCAGCCACAGACACGGGGAACATCAGGAACAGCACGAAGTATTTTAAGGGACGGTTAAGATGTACCGAATCAGCAAAAACAGCAGAGTAACCGAAGATAGCATGAGGAATCTGAGGAAATAGATGAAGATTATCCATTTTGCAACAGTAGAAAGGACCGATTAACCAAGGATGAAAAAGATAATATATGGTTGTAACATTATGCGGTAACAGGAATCAATTTCCTATTTTTGTACATAATAATTAAACTGTAGGACAATCTATTGTAATAGATGTCTCCTCTGTAAAGAGGAGACATCTACAGTTGAAAGACTAGCATGTGATACTGAATCATTGTAGTGTTGAAGGTCGGAACTTCTGTTGTAATTGAACTCTTGGCAGATGAATAAAGTTTTGTTCTGAGCATTTCAATTTAGTATTTGTGTGCAGGGGAATCTTGTGATAGGGACAGGGCCCACCTTCTTCACAAGATTCACCCATTCCTTTCCTGTTAAGTGTGTGTTAATTTTGTATGTGTTTAGCCTTGCTTCTGGTATTTTCCTCTTGCTGATATGTTGTTCCTTTAATCGATTGGCGCTGTGAGAAGTGTGTCACCGGTGAATAGGATTTTGGTGTGTATTGGCGACTGATCACAGAGGCAGGTGTTGGGTGTCGTTATTCTGAGGACAGGGTCCTGGTCGTCTGTTACAAACAACCATCATTTTTCTGTAGATTTGTTACCTTTACTTAATTTCATTTCAATTCTGTAATAGTTTAAGACTTTTGTAACATAGAGTAAGTGTTTGATAGGAATTAGAATTGTTTTACTACAGCTTTTAATGCTTTTGAAATTAAAGTACATACAATACGAGGTCACCTTTGAAATAAAAGGACTTTCTCGGGTTGACAAAAAAATGTGGTGCTCGACTGTTAATCAATAACAATTCAAGCGACCAACAATAACCATTAAAAATGGTCAATTTTATGACCATTGAATATTGACATTGTACATTTATATTACCCACCAAATACATGTTATTAAAATATAAGGTTCTTTCAAGTGATAATGTCTTGCCCACTAGCTAAGAAGAGGCAAAGCAATGGTTGAAAAAGTTGGGTGTTGAGTACATATCATATCATTCATGTCCAAATGATTGTATTATATATAGATGAGAATATGCAGAAAAAATAATATATCTGAAATGTGGGTATGGCGCATACCATAAATAAAATAAAAGGCTAAATAACATGGTCCTCCTCATAATCTATTAAGCCATTGGCCTATAATCCCAAGGATTCAAAGGCTATTTTTTTATGAATAGCCATGTTGCAGGGATGGAATGCTCACACATATGCGAGTCAGTAGTTATGTGAATCCCAATATATTCAATAGCCTTGAAGAATATAGAGGATACATAGACCAAAATATTTGAGGATGAAGTACGAAGTCTATGACTCAGCAAACTATAGATTGTGTCAATCCATATTCCCTTCAAAACACCAACTATTATGTTCGGAATGTAGAAGTGATCATTAATAATATCCCCCATGGTTGTTCATGAGGAAAAAACATCTTATGTTCTCTCTCATAGTCCATGGTATAAGACAAGTGAAGAATATGGATTCCTACTTATAACCATTGGTAGATGAATTGAAGGAATTACAGGAGGGGATAGATGTATACGATGTATTGAGGCCCGTCACAAAAGAGAGGTTTTTTACATTGTATGGCATATATGCTTACAATACACATTATTATCTAGCCTCATGAGTTTTCTCTGCTAAATTACATGTTTGTTGATTGTTTATATACATAAAATTCTTGTTTTGTATATTGATTTAATTCGATGCAATTTTGATGATCTGTGTGATCACTAACCTGCCCTGTATACAAGAATTTCATAGATCCTATAAAAAAAGGGTGTCATCGATGTAAATTTTGTGGACCTTTTCTGAAGGCTAGGTGGTCCAACCACCTACAAAATGGATTGTATGAATGTTAGAGGGTATTCCTCCCAAAATAACACCCTTACAAAAGAGAAACACCTAATTTCACTGGTAAACCAGAGAGAACCGAAAGGCCTACAATAATGACACCAAATAAATGACTTAGATTATATGAGAGGGAAGTACAAGGATACTACATAAATTTTCAATTCAAATGGGGAGCCCATGTTTGATGATCCTGAATTCTTCAACACCTACATTCAGAAATTGACCATTGGAATTAAAAGGAAACATGTCTTTTATGAGATCCCATATTGGGAGCATCTTAAGATTTCCCATTTACTAGATCCCATGCATATATTTAAAAATGTTTCATATTATTTATGGAGGAACATCAAAAGAAAATGCCACATTGGATGTTAGGAGATATCCTATTTCTTCAAAAACGGGAAAGAAAAATTGGCTATGACTAGAAACTAGAGGAGAGGTTGGGAGCACTTGGCCTGTCAAAGAAAGTGATGTCTTATGGAGTTTAAAGAAATATGATATTTCATTGAAAAAAGAGGTTAGAATGGGTTTGAGGGTGCATTGTTTATATGGGTCTTGACTACGACGTTGGTTCACTATGCCAGACCATTTGCCAAGATTTAAATTGCATGAAGATTTGAACCTTCTAAGAGTTATGTCAAAAACATTATTTTTGTTATTTATTATTATTTTTATTCCATGCGATAAAATATAATTAATGTTTGTATGTGTTTACTTTGCAGTGTCATTATACTTTTCTCGTTCATGGGTGTGTGAACCATGACTTCCCACAATACCTATGATGTGCCATATCTAAATTATTTGCATTTGTACATTGGATTACATCAAAGTAAATTGATATGGCTAGCATTACACTATGGCATCAAGATATATTTGAGATTTATTGTATGCTTTAGAAGGAACTTTCGATGAGTTTCATTGACATGCAGGTTCATCTTCTAATTTAGCTAGTAGATGGGGTTGAATTAGTTGGGGTGATTTTGTTGGATATTTTTCTGAGAGAGGTACATTAAGAAATTGAAAGGTTTTGCTCGAAAAAGTTCAAAACCCGAGGGGTCTATGATAGAGGGTTACATATCATTTGAGCATTTATGTTATGCCACTAAGTATATCGAGAAAATAAACAACACACTAGGTGCGATGAATTGGGACAATCAAAGGGATGAAGACAAAAACGAAGGGTAACATGAACCAATACATAATATATAATAAATATAACTTCATAAAAATAAACATATTGATCATAACCAGCTAACAAACATAAAAATAATCTAAAATACACATTCAAATTTGCTAACATTGACATCTAATTATGTACACCTCTAGCACACATATTCATCATTAGATAGCACACAAATGTAATAATCTAACAAGGGCATCATCATCATGATCACATCAAACAAAACAAAAGCATGATATCATATCATCACCACACATATCCTCAAATATAAATCTAATTTTGAATAACTACTATAACATACAAATCTATTTGCAAGCACAAAAAATGAACATATCTAACATGGCCGAGGATTCGGCGATATACTGAGTACTCGAACGGAGCGAGTGAGGAATGAAGGGTGAACAATGAGGGTTTCTCAAAGTTTCAGAGGTCAATCCACATGGAGGGTCCCAGAGGAGGTAGCTTAACTCCCTCCTATAAGGAAGTTGTTGCTAGTAGAGGCAAGAAACCTCTGGAAAATGAAAGAGGTACACTGCTGAGGAAGGGGAAAGGAACACGAAAGAGGAGATAGAAGGGACCAAAATGAAGGAAAACAACAACACAAAAGACAAGGAGGAAGAAGACAGAAATCAGAGAACTAAAAACAAAAAACAAAAGGGACCTTGTAAACCTAAAGCTGAGATCACACCCAGAGTAGTATTAAATGATCCTGCTCTGCAGGCGCACAGGGAACACATGAAGACCTATGCTATCATCTGTAAATCCATGGGATTATGGCCCACTCAAAAATATTTACAGACGTGGATCAAATACCATTGGAAACCTAAAGGAAGCATTGACCTACATATTAGGTCAAAGGGATTCTTCACTGTGGTGTTTACAAACATTGACGACAAAGACAGAGTGTTTGAAGGAGGGCCCTACTTCTACGCAGCAACTAGCCTCTATATGAGACCTTGGATGATGAATTTTGTCTCGGAGTGGGAGACTTTTACTTTGGTACTGGTTTAGGTAAGGCTCTATTCTCTACCTCTCTATTACTGGCAAACTGAATCGTTAGCTGCCATAGGCAATAAATTAGGTCGTTTTGTCAAAGCTTCTAAAGCCACTAGAACAGGGAAAATATACTTCCTTTGCAAGAATATTTGTGGAAATGGATCTATCCAGAGCCCTCCCAGATGAGGTAATCTTGGAAGTTTATGATGAAGAATGGGTGCAAACAGTAGATTATGAGCATATTCTGTTTAGATGTCGTAGATGCCATGAACATGGGCACCTATTCAGAGACTGCCCTCTCAGTAAAGCAGAAAACAAAAGCAAAGTTAACATAATGAAGGACATTGATAGCTTTCACAAAGTGGTAAATAGAGGAAAAGGTGGTAAAAGAGGACCAAAGCAACATCAAAATGAAGGGCAAAAGGTCAATCAGAATAAGTTCCAAGTTCTTGAAGAGGATGAAGAGATTACAAAAGAAGACCAAGCAATGGAAGGAAGTCATGGGGAAAAGGAGAAAGAGGAAAACTGGGAATAAACACAGGATAGGGATAGTCAAAAAGAGACTATGATGAGTGATTCGGATCTGGAGATGGATCAGGAAATGACCCAGAGTGAAATGGAACTGGAGGACCATGAGATACAGGAGATTCTTGACAAGGAACGCCTAGATCTGGAAGGGTTCTTAATACAAGGAACCAAGGGAGGGGTAGATTCGTTACCACAAGAAGAGCTCAATAGAATATAATAGTTTTTTTTATGGAAAACTCAGGCTAAAGAGTTAGAGAAAGGAAAAATCATGGACAAGCAGGATAACAGAAGTGTGAAAACAATGAAAACAACTCCGGGATTAGCAACTAGAAATATAGGAAAGAAAAGAGGTAGGAAAAACAGAACGAGCTCCTGATGGAGTGTAGAAAGCTAATGATAGATTCAGGTAAGGTGAAAGATCTAGCCAGCTACTCCTTTACAAATCTTTAATTATGAAGTTCACATCCTAGAATATAAGGGGTCTAAGCAGTAAAAGAAAACAAAGAATGCTTAGTAATAGAATGAAACAAGCAATGCCAGATATAATCTTCATCCAGGAAACAAAATGTTCCATTAAGATAGATTCATAGCAAATGGCTCAATAAATTTGAGTTTCTAGAAATCAAAGCAAATAACACAGCATGGGGCATTCTCACTCTTTTGAACCCCCAAAAAAATAGACATAAGATATGTTGAGGCATCTAGGAATTACTTATCTATAGTTATATAGCCTGTAGGAGATAGGGGCAGCTATTTGGTCACGAATGTTTATGGCCCTCAAAGAATAGATGATAAACTCATATTTCTAGATGCCGTAGGGGATATTAGGGGAAAACATGCAGGAATACCTTCGATCATGGGAGGGGACTTCAACATGATCAAATCTCTTTCGAAGAAAAAAGGTGGAACCAGAGATCTAAGTAAAGACTCTTTGGCATTTCAAACCTTTACAGAGAAAATGAAACTAGTTGATATTGATACGAATAATGGCCTCTTTACTTGGAATAATAAAAGAGGAGGAGAGGCTCAGGTAGCCTCCAAGTTATACCGATTCATTATCTCAGAGGATCTCATGCTTATAGAAAAGGAAATAAATGCGAGAATTCTCCCCTATGGAGGCTCGGATCACTGTCCAGTTCAGCTAGAGATCAAGAGCATAGGTTTTCCCAAGAACAAACCTTTCAGGTTTGAACATATCTAGCTTTCTCACCCAAAATTCATCAGCAATATTGAAAAATGGTGGTCAGAAGATCTGTAGTTTCAGGGAACAAGAATGTACCTTCTTCACAAAAGACTAAAGCACATCAAGCTCAGGCTTAAAGATTGGAACAAGAATGATTTTGGCAACATTTTTTTGAATAAAAAATATGTTGAAAATAAAATACAGGAACTCAACCAAGCTTTGATCATGGAAGGCTTTGATCAAGTCAAAAGTAATCAATTTGACAAACATCATCAAGAATGGGAGAATTTATGCAAACAAGAATAAATATTTTGGAGACAAAATTCTAGAGTTCAATGGCTCAAAGAAGGAGAGCGTAATACTATATCTTTTCACAAACCTACCATGGCTAATAGAGCTCACAACAGAATCTCTTCGATCAAGGATGAGGATGGGAAGCTCCGTATCTCCCATGAGGATATAGAAGTAGTGTTTTTTCAACACTTCCAAGGCATAACTCGGGAAAACAATTCAGACAGAGATCAATTCATCAAAGGCATTACTAGACACATTCCTAAGATGGTGTCTAAAGAGGACAATTTCAACCTTAACAGACCTATAACTAAAGAGGAGGTCTGTGAGGTCCTCAAAGATATGCAGAATGGAAAAGCACCAGGCCCGGATGGTTTCAATGTGGATTTTCTCAAAGCTTGCTGGAATATTGTTAAACAATATATTTTGGATATAGTGGAGGATTCCAGGTTGAACAAAACTATTCTGAGAGTGCTAAATGCCTCCTTCATCTCCCTGATTCCTACACAAGATATCACTCAAACTCCTAATAAGTATAGACCCATATATTTATGCAATGTGGTATACAAGATAATATCCAAGGTTGTGGTCAACAGACTCAAACCTCTACTTCCTACTCTAATTTCAGGGGAAAAATCTAGTTATGTGGAAGGCAAACAAATACTAAACAACATCATTCAAGCTGGGATGATCATGCAATTGGACATTGCCAAAGCTTATGATAAGGTGAACTGGACCTACATCAAGAAAGTTCTTATTTCTTTTGGATTTGATCATAGCTAGGTCAGATGGGTTATGGCCCTAGAGACCTCCTCCAGCTTTTCAATATTGGTGAATGGCTCTCCCTCTGATATTTTTATTCCTTCTAGAGGTCTTAGGTAGGGAGACCCACTCTCTCCCTTTATTTTCATCTTGATGATGGAAGGTCTGGGTCACTCCATCAAGCATGCTAAAGTAATGGGTAAGGTTAAGGGCCTACATGATCTGAGAATGGTCGGGCTCTGACTCATCAACAATTTGTAGATGGCACCATGCTTCAAGAATCCCCACAGTGAAAGAAGAAACAACCTACAAACAAATTCTGAATTATTTTTCAATGGCTATAGGTGTGGAAGTTAATCTCTCCAAATCAAAAATATTTTTCTTTAACACCAATATTGGTATTCAGAGAAATATCTCCAGAATTCTAGGCTTTCAAAGGGATTCCCTTCCCTCAAAATATTTGGGATTTCCTCTAACTACTAAACCGACGCAAAAGAGCATTTGGGAACCGTTGATTAAGAAGATCCAGGATAAAGTCAGAAAATGGACCACCAGATCTTTAAATCTAGCTGGTAGGTTGGTACTTACAAAGGTTGTACTACAATCACTCTCGGTTTTCATGTTATCAACTCTCCCAGGTCCAAAAGGAGTCTTACAGCAATTCAGAAACATCCAAAGAGACTTTCTTTGGGGTAACGAGGAAACAAGAAAGAAATGGGCCTTAGTTTCATGGGAAATATCTTTAGACCTAAGAGCCGTGGGGGCCTAGGCTTGGATGACCAGGAGATTCTTAGAAATGTTTTAGGGGCCAAACTATGGTGGCATTGGGTATAGGATCCAATGGCTCAATGTGCAAAAATTTGGAAAGAAAGATATGCCAGCTCCTGGCATACTAGTGATCTCATAAGAATGTCTGGAAATATAAAGGGCTCATTCATCTGGAATAAAGCCTGGGAAAACATAAGCCTAGTACAAAAAAATAGTTTCTAGGAAATTAGAGAGGGATATCTAGCTCTATTCTGGGAGGATAAATGGCAACAAGAACCAACATTCTTAAAGGAGGACTTTTGGGCCTTAATCATGAGACAGATACCCAAGGATTATATAAGGTAAAGGACTTCTGGGACCAAATTCATAATTCATGGAAGTGGAGAATCTGGAAAAACATCGATTGTAGAGATGACAGCCCCTTGAAAAAAAAATAGAGGCACTTATGAGAATGTTGAAACAAAGAATGATCTTAGTAACTGGGGGGCATTACCAACTAAGATGGGGCAACAATAAGGAGGGCACCTTCAATCTTAAGGAAGCAAAAGGTATTCTCCTTGAGCTAGATTCCCTTGTTCTAGATAAGATCTAGCAGAACCTATAGAGGCACCAAGGGTGGATGAAGATTAAACTCTTCCTGTGGTTGGTTCACCACAAAAAAAATCTTGACTTGGGACAATATTAGGAAGAAGGGAGTTCTGGGGCCATCTAGATGCCAGCTTTGTGAAGCTCAAGAGGAGACAATGGAGCACATTCTCAATATCTGTAGTTTCACCTCCTGGTTATGGCATACATTTGCCATCATTTTTCAACAGGCCGACAGGGAAAAAGAGAGTATTAGTAACACCCTAAACAATTGGAGAAGAAACTTTTCGGATTATGAATTCCTTGGCTCGATTTGTAGCCTAATGCCAAGCTTCATTATTTGGAATGTTTAGAAAGAAAGGAACAAGAGAATATTCAAGGATGAAAAAAATCCCCCTCATCGCCTGTTCGAGCTGATCTTCAAACAACGTAAGGAGACAGTTGGCACCACAGTACGTAATCTCCTGAAGAATCCTCCCTCAGAGAATGAATTGAGATTTCTCAGGCAACTGGGTATGCAACGGCTCATTCCTCAAGGCTTGAATAGGAAAGTTAACATAAAGTAAATCAAGAATTATTTTTGGCATCCTCCACCGAAAGGTTATTTGAAATATAACATTCATGGGGCTTCAAAAGGCAACTCAGGAACTGCTAGTTTTGGAGGGGTGTTAAGAGATGAAGAAGGTTGCATTACTAGTATCCTCCACTGCCATTTAGGTAAAGCCACCAACAATATGGCTGAATTAATGGCTTTGGAGAAATTCTTAGCATTTCTGAAGCAAGACAACCGCTCAAATTTAATTGTCGAAGTGGACTCTGAATTAATCATTAACTCAGTGAAAATAATTAGTTGTGGAACAGGACCAGAGAAAGTCTCAAAACACTCGAGGCTTAGCCAGGTTTTCCAAAGAATTCAAGGTCACCTCATAGGTCTTCGCACAGTCAGTTTCAACCATGTTCGTCATAGTGCTAATAAGTTGGTGGACATTATGGCCAACCATGGTGTGAGCTGTATAGAATGTAGGGTGATGATGAAGTGGCAGGAGTTGTCGTAGAGTAGACTACAAACTATTTGTTTCAAGCAAGTGGAAGTAGACAGAGAAGTATTTCAATAAAGAGCTGAGGAGGCAGGTTTGAAATAACTTTTTTTCTTAGAAAGCTTCACCAATGTCAATCAGACTATTTTTCGGTGGGGGTGAGGCCACGGTCGGCCTCATAATACCCCGGTGTAGGTTGACTGGGGTCCTCAGTTTTCTGGGTGGTCAAATAGTGGGAAGGTTCTCAACTTCCCATGGTTTCGAGTATAGGCATAGAAGAAAAACTGTGTGGCTTGAGAACTCCATCTTTTCCAGCGGCCGTAATAATCCTTATTTCCATTTTCTGGAGGTAAAACCGCCTCCATGGAGGTTTTCTGGTGATCACATGACTATAAAGTGGGAAATGGTTTTAGCAAAATGGAAGCAATTCCATTCAACTTCCTACACGTGGCGGGGGGGTGAAAAGGAATACTGCCCCCATCACGCACTATTGTTCGGAGACCTTGAACCAAGCGATATTACTCTCAACCATTAGGTTTTGTGGAACAGATCAATGGTCAGGAAGGATCGTGCTATTTTGTGGTACTGGGCCATTAAACACTGCATGCCTTCGCTAGGCGATTTCTTCCTATGCCATTGGATTGTGCAAGATGATTCGACGACTTTGATTGAAGATACAAGTGCGGGGAGCTATTGCGCAGGAACTTCTGTGGTTTTCCACACATTCTTCTGTCCATTTAGCAAAATATTTGTGTGTTTTAAAAGGGTTTGGAGGTAACCTTTGTATGTTTGGGGGGAATGTTTTAGGAGGTTAGCTTTTTAATTTTCAGAGGTCCACAGTGATTGGTGGATATCTGTACATTATGTAAAATATTTTGTGGATTAAAGAAATAGAAGGAACGACTCTTTCTTAAGAAAAAACAAAAAACATATCTAACATGGCCTAACAATATACACATCAAAACCAACACATAAATTAAGTACATCAACATGAACCAAAAAAATGCACCATACACACACACACACACACACAAGTCAAATAATTTCTACAAAATATTTCGTACAACAGTACTAGTGGTTGCTTGGTCTATAGCATAAGACAATGGATGGTTATATGCATCAAGGGTTGAAGTAGGAGGTGGTGGGTTTACTATCAGAGAATAAATAGGAAGTGGGTCATGAGGTGGAGGAAGAGGAGGTGGTGTATTACCAGAAGGATCACCACCCTAATCATCATTCATGGGGTAGCACTAGGTGAATATTGTGTATAGGTTGCATGTCCATTCCTCGTCACTACTAGTAGCCCGATAGCTCTAACGATATGATGCATACAACTCATCATATCACCCAACAATTCCCTTCATAGATTCAAGAGCTTAGGATCTATGCTGATGTACCAAGTCTTTGCAAGGAAGACTCCCTCCTAAACCAATAGTCTATAGGTTTCATTGCCCAACTACATCCTTAATATAATATCAAGCTTATGGCATGGATATATGATTACAAGTCTCTACATCTGAGGATGTCCCTCACCCTCCACATCTGCATTTGGTGGGGTGGGAAGCATGTCCACAATGAATGTGCCAATATATACAAAATATATAGTACACAATAAACAAGTTAATGAAACAAGTTAAAGAACAGGGTAGAATAAATTTTATTCGTATTAATTAAGACAATAAAATGAAAGTAAATTAATTTGAATGAAACACTAATATTACCTCTATGATCTCCTAGCTCATCCTGTTTGAAGAGGATGTTGGCACATTGTTTCCAATCCATCCCCATGTAAGGATATGACACCATGACAAACATGTGGCCAAACTCACTGGCTAGTAGCTCTAGTGTGTCGGTGGAAATCAGTGGATACTTTATCTATCCCCTTTTGGGCATCATCTCATCCCACAAGTGCATTTGAAACTCAATCATCAACATAGCAGGGTGATGGTCAAAAGTAGCCCTCATCTCCAGAAACCTCTTAAAAAATAAACAAAACAGATTTGAAGTAAAAGGGAAGTTCATCCTCTCTTGTATCATAGTGTGACATCTATCCAAAGCTATACAAAGTTGCAGCAAAAAAATGGTAGATCATCTAATACACCATGGCTTCTGGACCAAAGAATCAACATAAAACAAATGTGGGAAACTAATGTGTTTCCATCACTGGTAGAGTGTTCAATGGTACTCACTAATAGTGAGAGACACCTAACCTCCTTTTCACCAAAATAAGTGATGTGTAGATGTCCACCGAACACTTGAAAATCTGCTGGAGAAACTACATCATCCCCAATGTATCTCTAAGAGTAGACAAGGTGAATCTCTACTATGACACCATGGGGGGCATCATGGAATTGGGGAAAATACTCCCCTCTCTTATATAAACCAGTGATAAAATAAATTTCTTCCTTAGTGGGCTCATATCACATGTCAGAACATACATGGAAATACTATCCGTGTACATCCCACTGATGGATCAATTGTGGCGACAACTGGAAGTGTCCTTTAAGGTATGTAGCCTTGTCATAGTACTTACAAAATCCTGAATTCCTCAAGAGGCCTTGGGTTGTTGTGTAAATAGCACGAAGGTACAAATCTCTCTCCCTCTCTCGGGCCTCCCACTCTCGTACCATATTCTACTAGTCAACTCTTTCCTCCTATTGTTGTTGGTCCTCTCTCCTTTGATGTCTTTGCAGGATTGAAACATAAAGTACATCAGTCTCATACATAAAACTTAATTTCTTTTTTCTTAATTGAATTTTTTTTTGTAAATATAGAAAAAAAAAAAACAAAAAAAATCAATTAAAAAACAAAAACTCAACCTTGTGTGCCAAAAAATAGGAATCCACTAGGCACAGTCTTTCATGAAACAAGAGATCACTTAAAATAGTTTATACATCAACTACATACATAACATTAGCTATTTTTATTTTTCAGTGTAGTGCATTGACATAAAATTTCACATCAATGCTTTAATTTTACATCAGTGAACTACATCAAAACGTTCAAGTTAACGAATGCACCAAGCTATAATTTTTTAATATTATGCGATGTGTTTGGTAAAACTAAATGCATCAAGAAGTTACTTTTACGAGACCATGATAATTTTTAAAGTGGTGCATCGAGGAAATTCATGACTTGGTGTGTTTCCATTCACTAAAACGAACCGTATAATATTAAAAAAACTACTATGATTAACATTACGGATTGATTTGTTGTGCACCCTATAAATTTATAGGGTGCACCATGAACAATATGAGATGAAGCTCTCGAATGCACTATAAAAAAAATGAAAGATATATATTATTATATAATATATATATATAATATATAATATATATATATTTTAGTTCTCCTTTGCCAAACATTTAAGTTAGGAAGAAACATAGACATTTCCTGGACATTTTTCATTGAAGAGGCACTGTTTCCACATACAAAAAAAAGAAGCAAATTTGACCATCATTTGACAAAATTCGAAAGGTGCGCATTGAGAAATAGATGGAAGGATTGCAAGCAGGGGAAGCACAAATGTTTGGGCCTTTCAAAAAAGAAAAATTTGCACCAACTATTGAGATATCTACAACACTACACATGGTAAAAATGAATTTTATGGCTGACAATTATTTTTTTAATTGAACACTTCTCTAGTGCATTGGAGTACCTAATGCACTGGTGCCGATTATTTATGATGCATGCTATCATTTTTCAAATTAAAATTCATATTGCATTGCACCATGTTATTTATGCACCAAGGCATTTAAAAACAAGAATAACATCAATACTTCATCGGAGTATAGCACTGAAATGGCGAAAATAAATTTTATGATCAACATTTTTTTAAATTCAAGCTTTGTTTGGTTCTATCGAGTGGTATACACATTGGTGCTCCCATTTCACCTAGCACAACACTCTTTTTTGATTAAAAGCCTTACAATGGTGCACCATGTTGTATACACACTCGGGTGTTAGGGAAAAGGTAAGAGCATAGAGGGTTCGTGGGAGTACAACACCATAATGGTGAAAATGAATTTTATGACTGTCATTCTTTTAAATTTAGCACCAGTTTGCTGGTATCGAGTAGTATACGGACCAATGCTCTAGAGTTACCTACTAAACTATTATTTCTTATTTTTAATAAAATAACCCTCAAATGGTTCACCATTTCTTATTAGACAATGGGATGTACAGTTCTATGAATGGCACTAGTTCTTATTATATGAGTAGCACACAAATGTTTTTGAAATTAAAAACCTTGCCATGGTGCACCATGTTTTAATGCATTGGGTATTTCATAAAAAGGGAAGTACTTGTTGGCTTAGTGGGCCCTGACCTAGGTTCAAATTTAATTTTAGCTACACAAATCCCTACACTACTCGCCCTTTCTGCATCAGTCTATAGAGCACAGGCTGAAGTCTCACCCAAAGCAGTATGTGGGGATTTTGGAACCAAGTTTCCACACTGAGAGATGGTAGTGATGTTGTTTTATACCCTAGCTTTTCCTTCACGCAGATCGACAAGCCCTCAAGGCTTATCGATATAAATTCCTCTTCCCAGCCTCTAGACCTTCGCGAAGGTCTACAACTATCTTTCACAGACCTTAAACATGCAGATCAACCACTTACGTGCCTCTGCAATCACTCCTAAGTTTGTTATTATCAAGATCGACTTAATTTTCTGATATCTTTAGCATGCATTAAGATATTATTCACGTACGCAGATATTATTACGTGTGTTCATATAACAATGTAAAACATACAAATTTGCTCATCAATACAACATTAACGCATAAACTTCTTATTCATCATAATATAAACGTAGTCATTAATAACATAAATAAATAGATAAAACACAGATATTTCCATAGCAGCCTCTTTATTGATACTTCGGATTCTCTTACAAACTAAAAACTGCCCTAAGCACTCAGCTGCAAGGGTCCACAAACATAGCTATGGACTCTACTGTAAGCCTCTGCGCACACAGCTACAGAACATCTCTTCTACTCTAAGACTCTACATTCTTTCTGCTAATGACCCATTACATTCATAATCAATGACTGAACTGCCTTAGACTCTTCTAAGACTCTCCCATTTATAAAATCCCATGGTCCGCGGACCATGGGTTGATCTTCTAAATCCAACACAACTTGCATAAACAAAAGGGTAAACCCATTTATGACACTTTACATCTATGCGCTCCTCAACCACAAATTATAGATACTTTACACTTTACATACAAAAACTTGGGTTTTCTACCCCAAAACTTGGGCTTTTAGCCCCATAATTGACCCTAGGGGACTCTGTCCCAACAGGACCCCAACACAAATATGGTGACTCTTCCCAAATCACTCTACTTGTGTGGAGATCATACTGTGAAGACATCCCAACTCCACTTGCACTACTGCAACTTTAGCTATACACTACGTAGCTCCCTGCTTGACCTACTCCACTCGCTGCTCTGTTGTTGGTTCTGCACTATCTGCCTGGATGTTTTTCTCTGTATTCTGCAAGCTGGACAACTTCTCCCAAATAGTGGTAGAGAGCATGTAGGCCTCATTTAGCCAAGGCCCCAATCTAGCCTTGATGACTACCTCATTTCACTGTGATGCTTCCACTTACTCTTTCAGTTTCTTTCCCTCTTGCAGCTTTGCCAATCTCTGCGTGATAGCGACGGTGCATGCCATCGCTCTAGCTTCGTCGAACTGTTGTTGCAATTCCCTTGCCTCGGTATTTAACCTCTGTAGTTTTGGATCTTGTTGGAGACTCGTGAGGACCTCCATCGATTACTCAAAGAGCACAGTCCATTCTTCCACCACGACATCTACTACGGTGACGACATCCTTGACATATACCTTGCACTATTCTGTGTCCTTTGGTGGAGTTGAATGTTGTGCACTCAACTCGAGATTTGTAATATTTAGGTTTAGCTCAAAATGAACCTTGGCCATATCGATTCCAACATCGCGCACACCTGTGAACATATGTTTGTTGTTAACCTTCTCCTCGCTAATCACGCTCATCGCATGCTACTCTCGGGCCCTAACTTTTGCGATCATAGCTGCATACAACGTGTGAAGGAATTCACTTTGGAGCATAGACAAGTTTAAACCAGTATTGTTTAGAGTGTTGATAGTAGCCTTGTTAGCTTCTGCCACCATGCTTAGAGCTCCACTTCACAGTGCGAAGGCCTGAGTGTTATAGATCTGATCCAAAAATATAAGAGAATACAAATATACCCAGAAATAATAAGCTAGAAATAGATAGAAATGATTCTTTATTGATCAAACCCTTAAGGTAGGGAAACACCATACATTCACTCCTTAAGGAAGGAGAACACTCCAAAAGCCATATTCCTGTTCATACAATAATCCTTGACATTATTCCTTAACATCCCTCCATGTGGAGTCTCTAGCCTCTATATAGGCCTCATACATACAATACCATGGATCATTACCACGGTTCCCTCATACCATCCACTAATACCATGGGCCCATTACATTATTACTAACTACTTGTGGTCCCTTACATGATATGGTTAACCACCTTATTTATTACTATGTCCCATCCCATTATTACATTATTACCTTGGGTACCTCCCTTGGTACCCCATATTATCCCCCCTAGGTATATAATATTCCACCCTCTTTAGCATGTTTCATCCCCGAAACATGGGAAGAACACAAATAATAAGATCTACTCAAAAGAGTAGTCCACTAGTACCATGCACATGCATCTAGCCATCCAAGAGAAAGGTGAACCCTCGATTTCGTTGGGCCTCTCTCGCTTGAGATGGAAGTTGACCGTGGTATCTCTTCTGTGTTGATGTGTAGTAGGTGGACCTTCGCTCCTCTCTATATGTCCTGCGGGGGTTGTTGTCCTTGTGGCTAATTTGTTGCCATCTTGTTGGTTGTTTTCTTGCTGCGTGGTGTGGGTGGTGATATGTTGACGGTGTATCTTTCTTTAATTCACCACCTAATGGAGCCTGACTATTATGTTGTGGTGCCTGTTGTGGTGTCTTATCTTCCAATATTAATTCAACCACTGAGCCCTCCTCAGATGTATCAACACCTGTATTTTCGTCAACCTCTGTTTGTGTTTGATTGTCCATCATCACTAGCTCATCATCTAATATGCCAAACCCTGGAACATCTTCTGCTTCAACCTCCTTGGACTCTACCTGTTTATTAATGGAAATATCTTGTAATGTAATTTTCTTCTTTTTATACCAAAGCTTCAGGAATTTCTTCTGTACATTAATATTGATAGTACCCACTGATTCCATCCAAGGGTATCCCAACACAACATCCATGTTATCCATATATGAAGAATAAAAATCACCATGCAACACATACTTATCCATAGAAAGCTTCAAATCCTTATAAATTTGAACATTAACCTGTGTATTTTTAATGTGTTTTGTTGGAACTTGCAATTTTTTTGCCAAATTAACATTGATAAAATTATGCTTGCAACTAGGATTTATAGAAACAATGATTTTGTCTTTCTGAATTAATCCATCAACCTGTAATAAGGATATACCAGTAGGACATAGACCCACATGTTTCTCCTTATCTTGTTTTCTGGCATGAGACCATCTGTCTAAAAGTAATTTTTCAAATTCTTCATCGGGTAGGTTGAGACACTTCTTTTGGTTAACTAATCCCCACCATGGGGCTACCTCATCTTTAAAACTAGCCATTGCCAACCATTTCAAATTGTGTCTAAATATCCTCTTGTATTCATTTATGTGTTCTTCAATAGTAGGACCATTATCATTCCCCGTAAAAAATTGCTTGCTAGAAGCCATGAAGGTTTGGAAAAAATTCACTTACTTGGCGAAAATTTGAAATTGTCACAGTTTAGTCAATATTGCTCAGAATCCTTATTATGACCTATTTTCATAAATGGAACAATCATTCTACATCTACCCATGTGATAGAAATCTTGATCCAAGCACTGGATTTTCAGATCTATGCTGCAACTCTCCCGCCGTCACCAAAATTTCTGCAAAAAGAGCCGATTTTAAATAATCTATATCTCCCTCATCCGGACTCCGATTCGACTAATTTTGTTTTTTGAAATTGGCTATTTTTTCACATAGAATCCAGATCTACAATTATATTTGCAGATCTTGCACCAGGACGTCCAAATCTGCGCCGCAAACTCGCTGCCGTGAAAAATTGTCTGCAACCCCACTGATTTTTTAGATCAGCAATATCTCCTCCATCCGGACTCTGATTCGACCGATTTTTTTTTGAAATCGGGTATTTTTTCACAAATAATCCAGATCTGCCATCAGATTTTGTAGATCTTGTACCAAAATGTACAGATCTGATCTATAAAATCAATTTCCCCGAAATCCTACAAAAAGTATAAAAAAAAATCTCCACTTTTTTTCCCAAGAAAGAGCTCTTACACCACTTGTTGTAGCTCTGATACCACTTGTTATATCTCTGATACATATGATAACATAAATATATGATAATAGAAATAACCCAATAAATAACAAGATCGAAATAGATAGAAATGATTCTTTATTGATAAAACCCTTAAGGCAGGGCAACACCATACATTCACTCCTTAAGGAAGGAGAACACTCCACAAGCCATATGCCTATTCATAAAATAATCCTTGACATTATTCCTTGAAATCCCTCCATGTGCAGTCTCTAGCCTCTATACAGGCCTCATACATACAATACCATTGATCATTACCATGGTTCCCTCATACCATCCACTAATACCATGGGCCCATTACATTATTACTAACTACTTGTGGTCCCTTACATGATATGGGTTAACCACCTTATTTATTACTATGGCCCATCCCATTATTACATTATTACCTTGGGTACCTCCCTTGCTACCCCATATTATCCCCCCTAGGTATATAACACTGAGGATCCAAAGAGAAAACCAACTTCATGGTTTCAGTCGTCACCAACACTAGACTGGTTGAGGTCATGCTACTCTTCCCTATACCTGCTTACAATCTAGTGGCTTGGATCTGCGGCTCACACAGACCCGTATGAATGGCACTTAATTCCTATTTCTCTTGCTTCTCAAATTGGTGTAGTAGTTATGCTATTGTGTCCATTACCTTGTCCCTAATGTCATCCAAGTTGGCTTCCGTCAAGGTGATCGGGTCTAGTGATGACTTAGTGGCTTTGGTCATTTTGCTTGGCCCTTCCTTCTCCTGCTTCCTATTCTGCTTCACCCGGAAGGGAATTCTCTCCCGCTCTCCAGCACCCAGCTCTGATTTCTCCTCTTCCTTGGTCTGTCATGAAGGAGATCTGTGACTTCTGTTAGAATCATGATCTTTCTCATGTTCCTTTGTGGTATGCTCAGCTTCAGCTCAGGCTTTGTCTTCAGTCTCCTTCTTACAATTTTCAGCCAACTGCTGAACCTTGACTATGCCGCTTCCTTTTTATGCTTTTCTTCAGACTTACTAGACCTGATGGACAAGTCTAACACAGCATGGAAATCTGCTGTCCAACACTCGAGGATCGTTTCGATGCCATAATCCATCACTAGGTATGGTAAATCATACCACTCTTATTCTGGGTCCTTTCAAAGCCGAATGGAGATAGAGTGGAAGTCTTCTTTGAACTCTGCGTATCTTGACAACTGCTCAAAGGTAGTTGGTGATAGCCATGGCTTGTCATTGATGGCTGCATGGATGCTCGCTTCCATCAGTACCCAAAATATTTTACCCTCCCGGACCTTGTCAGCATCCTTTGTGGCCCATAGTGAAGAAAACTTCGCTACTTCTAGAAGATCTTTCACGATTGGAGGAAATTCGTTGTCCACCAAAAATTCCCACGTGACCAACACAATCGACAGTAGCATCCATGAGTAGTGGAACAATTTTCTATGGTCCTATGCCTCCCTGCAGTGCGCAAGGAACTCATTGCACAGGTAGTGCGCTTAGTTGAATTGTACACCCTCCATGCATAGTGCCACTGATGAAACCATTGGTTCCATCATCTCATCTATGGGACACTTCCTCATCACCTTGCTAGGAAAGATCTGGGTGGCCACCTTCACCATGGAGTTCGTAATACTCGAAATTGAATATCCACGTGGCTTCTTGACAAGCTTAAAAAATATGTCCTTCATCCTTTTGGCGAGGTCACGCTCGCCTGTCTTTCCGCAAAATTCCTTATTTGTATTCAGCCCTGAATGTGGTACTAAGGTTATCCTATGGATCAACATGTCAGTTATAGGGATCGACTCTCCCAACCACAAGCACCTGTCATGCATGAGGCACAACAACTGTTTGATAACAATCAAATTTATGGGAGTGTGGTTGTAATGCAATACCCATAGAAAATTCAACTATCTTGTCTTCTCCACCCCACAAATCCACTTCACTAGCTCCCGCACGGTGACACCAAAATCCCCATAAAACATGTGCTTCATAAAAGTATTAGTCACCAGGTAGGGGAACCACTCAGTGTCCACCAAGTCCCAATCCTCTAACTTCATATGTGGGATGCAGCCAAGTGTAGACCTTTAAACATGATATGTTCTAGCAGCATGGGTGTATTAAGGAGAAACTTTCCCTCATCAAGGTCCTTAAGGAACTTCACCTTGCCCTAAAGTGGGGGGATGTATTCGGGCAACTTCGAAATAGGATCTACCCCCTCAATATCAATTTCCTCCAAGCCCAATTTTTTGCCCTCATCGGCCTTTTGGTCTACCACCTTGCCTTTATCCTGCATGGTGGGCTTCTCTTTTCTCTGGTGTTTGCTTGGTGACTTGTGCACTAGCATTGTCCTCTTCTATTTATCTTTCTTTGTCTTGGGAACCACTCGTGTTGGTGTAGGCTTCGGCCTAGGTGACCTTGGCGATTTTGGCACCACTGTGGAAACCTCCATACTTATGACCTTAGGGGAGGCTCCCTTAGAGGCAATAGATCCTCCAGCACTTACAGTTTCTACGAGTGTAGACATGAGGCTATTAAGGAGTTGTTGGGTTTCCTTAGGCAACCTGTCAAACACTAAACTAGCCACCAAGTCCTCAAAGAACGTAGGGTTCATGCACAACTGATAGCATGACAATGAAAAGTGTTTTTCATTGGGCAACCATCTATAATTCATAGGAAAATTCGAATTCAAATTCGATCATTCCCCCCAAAATTTGACTCATAAATACTACATTAGTGGCAGATTTTCAAATATCTCGCTCTTAATTTCAGCGTTAAATGTCGGCCCCCCACTCCTCTTAGTCATTTTCTCACTATCAAATCATGAACAGTGACAATAATAGTCACTTTCTAGCTGCCCTGTGCGGTCTCTCCTCCTATAGTGCAGCTCCCTTCATGCTTCTGTTGATGCTATGACATTCTTCCATTCTGCGCAGTCCCCCGGTCACGCAACTCTACAACCCAGGCAGTGTAGTTTACTTCCCCACGCCTCCTTTTAGGTGCCAAAGCACTAAGACTGTACTTCCATCATATAGTCATATGGTTGGATCCCCGGTGTATGGCATTAATCGACTACCATTTACCTTCCCTGGAAATTGATCTCCATTCAATTTCACCAGCTGAACTGATCCTCATTGGTAATCTCTTTGATGACATATGGCCCCAGCCAATGCATCCAAAATTTTCCTGGAAATTTATCAACTTGTTTTCATATAATAAAACTAAATCATTTACCTTAAATGTGCATAGTTTGATGTATCAATTGTGCCATGCCTTCTCACACTCCTTCTAAACTTGTTGATGGAATCCAACAAAAGCTCTATCTTCCTCCAGCTCTGCCAGCTGTGAAAGCCTTTCTTTTAAGGCTCCATGGTCCACCATTCCTATGAACGTCACTATCTGTAGACTATGCATAATGTACTCCATTAGCATCACAACTTCTACACCATAGACTAGTCAAAAAGGTGTCTATTTAGTCAGCTTGTTACAAGTAGTTCTATAAGCCCATAACAACGTTGGTACACACATGTCCCAATTATTCCTCTGCGCATTGCAAAACTTTGTCTACAAATTCTCCAATATCTCATTAAATGCTTCCACCATCAAATTAGCTTGAGGGTGACATGGAGTGCTCTTTTGATGATAAGATTGGAATTCCTCTATCAGCATGTTGATCATTTCATTAAGGAAATGTGTACCATCATCGCTCATAAAAATCTTCAACCAATCAAACCTAGTCAGCACATATTCAAATAAGAAATTTGTTGTTGTTTCCCCTGTACAATCCTTTACAGGCTGTGCCTCCTAATGTAGGAGCGTCCAACACTCTTCATTAAAGGAGGAATTTGAAGCAGAGCAAGGAGGACGACGTGGACCATCAGAGCAAACCAAGGAAATTCTGTTATAGATAGAGCTAGGTTGATGGAAGCGATAAGTCTCTAGAAGACTTAGTTAAATTTAATCTGCCATATATATATGAATACAGAGATTTAGGGGTTGTTGCAGAAATCAAGGAGAGGATTTATCAGATCCTTACAGTGATCCGATCCAATATTCTTGTAACGATGAACCTGCATGTTCTATATATATATCGTGAGATAGATAGAGAGAGATAGAGAGCGAATAATAGAAATTGTGTAACATAGATATATACAATGTAGTTGAGAGGGAGTTTGTTCTAAGGCTGAAAAGCCTTAGCTTGTAATCATCTGTGTATAATATAAAGTGTGTCCACTGTTGATTTTGTGTGCCTGTGTGTATTTTACAAAGCATCTGAATGTTCTAGTGTTGTAGGTTTTATCGACCATGGATCACTGTAGGATAGATGGCGATCCAACGAAATATTGTTATATATGAGTGTTCTGTGTGAAGATAGAGTATGGCATAGGAACTGGATTAAAGCGCTGAATATATCAAATGGCGGATGAATGAGAGAATGCATGAGATATTTTGGATCTCATAGATCAATGGTCATCGCGCGTTAGAGATGTGAGGGTGATAATTCACGAAGAATTGTTTTCACAACAGGAAGTGGTACTTCAGGCGACCTCAAAACCATAAGTGGTATTGAAGGTTAGTCACCTGATTCCACTAACCGAGTGACATGTAGTAGCGAGGAGGAGAGAGGAAACCACTTTTTCAGGTGGTTAGTCCCTGTGCTTGTTGTCTACCCGAAATCGTTGTGAACCTTCAGATCCATTGAGCGCAAATCGACGATGGAGGATCCTCATTCTGTTTTGTTGATCAGGTGAAGTCCTACCGTCGGATTGAGTCTATATCGACGGTCATGATTTGATCAACAATCACATTTTGGCAAAGTAAAATGACAACGAGTAGTGGAATGATGATGTGCGATATTGCGATGGGCCAATCCACCGATGGCCAATATTGCGACAGTGCGATGAAGCACTGGTCGGTCGGAGATTAGAGATAATGAAGGACAACGAGAAGGCGATGGACTGGATGTGTGGACCCAATGATTTATGAACGTGGGTTCATTATTTTTGAGATCCATCTTAAGTGTTTTGGGTCAAGTTTTCTGTGTTTTTCCTGTGTTTCTTGTATCTCGATAGTTGAATGTCCCCAGAGTTGAAAGCTGATAAATGCTTCTGATAGGCTTGTGGGCCCATAACCCACAGGCCTCAAGTTAGAAATTTCTAAATGAAAGGGGAAATTTGTATACCCCAAAATATCCTTTCATCATTTGTTATCAAAGCAAGGAAAGGTTTAAGGGAAAATTTTTCCTACGAGAAGGAAGAAAGAGTTGAACCAGAAGGAGAAGGAGGTATAGTTGTTCAAAGCTGGAGAGTTTGTGGTCTTTACTGTCATGCAAATAGTGGCAACGGAAGGTGAGAAGACTTGCAGCAACCTAGAGCAAGCAATGCTCAATTGGTTCCAAAGGAGAGAACCAGAAGGATGCCAAAAGACTAAAGCCCAAAGGGGAAATATTGGTGATGTATCATGTAGCAGAGGAAGACTATTACTGCAGAGGTTGGTTGTAGCTCAAAAAAAATCATGAAGGAAGTTCCACTGAGAAGTGGGTACAATTGCTAAGGGATAAGGACATGCATATAACCAGGAGGTCATAAATTTTTGTGCCTCGGGGATCTAATGCAGGAGCATCCGACACTCTTCATTAAAGAAGGAATTCAAAACAGAGCAAGGAGGATGACGTGGACCATCAGAGAAAACCAGGGAAATTCTATTATAAATAGAGCTAGGTTGATGGAAGCGATAAGTCTCTAGAAGACTTAATTAAATATAATCTGCCATATGTATACGAATAAAGAGATTTAGGGGTTGTTGAGGAAATCAAGGAGAGGATTGATTGGATCCTTTCAGTGATCCGATCCAAGATTCCTGTAATGATGAACCTACATTTGTATATATATATCATGAAATAGATAGAGAGAGACAAAGGGCAAATAATAGAAATTGTGTAATAGAGATAGATACAATGTAGTCGAGAGGGAGTTTGTTCTAAGGTTGAAATTCCTTAGCTTGTAATATTCTGTGTATAATATAAACTGTGTTCAGTGTTGATTTTGTGCACCTGTGTGTATTTCATAAAGTGTCTAAATGTTCCAGTGTTGCAGGTTTGATCGACCAGCGATCACTGTAGGATTGATGGTGATCCAACGAAATATTATTATATATGAGTGTTCTGTGTGAAGACAGAGTATGGCAGAAGAAGTGGATTAAAGCACAAAATCCATCAAATGGCAGATGAATGAGAGAATGCATGAGATCCATTAGATCTCATAGATCAAGGATCATCGCACGACAGAGATGTGAGGGCGTTAATTTGCTAAGAAGTGGTTTCGTAACAGGAAGTGGTATTTCGGGCAGCCTCAAAACCATAAATGGTATTGAAGGTTAGTCACCTGATTCCACTAATCGAGTGACACGTATCAGTGAGGAGCAGAGAGGAAACTTATTTCTCAGGTGGTTAATCCTCATGCTTATTGTCTACTGAAATTGTTGTGAAACGTCAGATCCATTGAGTGCAGATCAACGGTGGAGTATCGCCATTCAGTTTTGTTGATCGGGTGAAGTCCTACATTCAAATCGAGTCAAGATCGATGGTCAATATTTTATTGACAATTGCATTTTGGCAAATTCAAATGACAACGGGCAATGGAATGGCAATGTGTGAAATTATGATGGGTCGATCCCACGATGGCCGATATTGCGATAGTGCGATGAAGCACTGGCCGATTAGAGATTGGAGATAACGAAGGATAGTTGGAAGGTGATGGACCGGATGTGTGAACCTAATGATTTATGAACATGGGTTCATTCCTTTTGAGATACAACTTAAGTGTTTCGAGTCAAGGTTTCCGTGTTTTTCTTGTGTTTCCTATATCTCAATAGTTGAATGGTCCCAAAGTTTAAAGCCGATAAACACTTCCGATAGGTTTTGGGCCCATAACCCATAGGTCTTAGGTTCAAAATTTCTAAATGAAAGGGCAATTTGGTATACCCCAAAATCTCCTTTCATCACCTCTGCCCATATGGTCAAATACTCGGTCGCGGTGATGATATACCGTGCACCCGTCTTCTTTCCTGGAGGCTAAATTGGTCCCCATTTTTCAAATGGATGCAAAGACACTTGTGGATTCAAAGGTAGATCATCCCTCCAAGATGGCCTTCCCATTCTCTGACATGCATCAAATGCCCTACAATAAGTTTTGGAATACTTATGCAGTGTCGGCCACCACAACCCAGCGCATAAAATATTTTTTGTTGTTCCTTTTCCTACATAATGGCCTCCCGCAGCCCCTCCATGAGCTTCAGCTATGATGTTGTTTCCTTCAAACTTAGGCACATAATGTCACATTATCTCATATTCTCCCATCTTATACAAGTGACATGCAAAAAAATATGTTGCGTTCACCACAAATTCCTTCTTTTGTTGGTTGGTGTATCCTTTAGGAGCCGTTCTGGTAGTCAGAAAGTGTATGATGTTGGCAAAATGATTATCTTCGATGTGCACCGCAAAGAGTTGTTCATCAGGGAGTAATTCCTCCAAATTAGTGGGCTCCTCACCTGTTTCAATGCGCGACAGATGATCCAGCCCTACATTCAATTTCCCTAGGTTCACAATGACTTCGAAATCATATTCCTGAAACAACATTAGCCATATACATATTTCTCCCCCTAACAAAGGCTTGTTGACCAAGTATTTTAATGCAAAATGGTCTATATACATCTTAAAATATCTGCCTAGAAGGTAGTTTTTGAACTTCTGGAGCGCGTATACCATAGCCAAACCTTCGCATTCCGTCATTGAATAATTCTTCTCAGCCTTTGATACCTTCCTGCTTGTGAACTCGATAGGGTGATCCAACTCTTCCTCACTGGCGTGTGTTAGTACTTCTCCCAGCACAATACATGATACATCCACATGGACATGAAATTCCTTCTTCCAATCCTGGAAGACTAGTGTGGTGACCATATTTTCTTTTAACATATCCAAGCTCTGCTAACATTCTTCATTCCAACAGAATGTAGCATCCTTCTTCAACAATTTTTCCATTCGCGCGGTAATATGGGCATAACTCTTGATGGACTTTCAGTAATAACCAGTATGCCCCAACATTGCACGCAGTTATTTGATAGGTCTTGGCACCTCCAAATTGATTATAATCACGATCTTAGTTGGATCCACCATTAATCCTTGTATGCATACTACATGACCCAGCAATATTTTGAAAGGGACGAAAAATAGACACTTCAAGTTTAGCGCGATCTGATACCTCCGACATGTATCCAACATCAAGCGTAGACTAGCTACATGGTGCTTCACCATCCAAAACATTGTCCAATCATCAAAGTATACCTCCAATAAGTTGTGAATGAAGTCCTTGAACATTACAATGACTACGCACGAAAATATCGCCAGCGCATTCTTCAGTCCAAAAGGCATTGCAATATATTGGAAGCATCCCTATTCAGTCGTGAAGGTCGTCTTACTCTTATCTTCTGGTGCGATCTTGATCTGATGCTACCCCAACAACCCATTAGTGAATGAATATGCTTCCTGTCCTCCTACATTATCCAACACTTCATTGGTGAACGGAGCTGGAAAAGGATCATGCAAGCAAGCGTCATTCATCTTCCTAAGATCTATGCATATCCTCATTTCATCCTTTTGGTTCTTTTCCTGAACTACCATAGGACTTACCCAGTCAAACTCCTCCACTGGTTCAATGTTTCCTACTGCTAAAAATTTATCTAACTCCAAATGGACCCTTTCCTTATATTTAGGATTGAGGCGATATGTCCTCTACTTCACAGGCTTTGCGTCTGGTTTCAACGTTATCCTTATCACCCCTAAATCACCTATAATCATTTTCAGGTTTGAAAAATTTGTAGGGAACAAATCCTGGTACTCATAGAGCAATTCAGTGACCTTATCCACCGTAACATCATCCCAGTAGGCCCCTATATTTGCAATCCTTGGCTCCACCTCTGTCCCAATTTTCACTTGCCTCATTTTTAGTGGCATGGAGATATTTGGATTCTCTACCTACAGCCCTTCAACTTTTTTGGTGACCTTCTATCTCTGGGATGTTAATGTTCCTCGCATCCTCCTCTTATTCTTTAGCAGTCACATTGTAGCACTCCAGCACATGGCGCAACTGGGTGGTCCAATCTGGTTGAATCAAATCCAAGGGATCCTATAGGATTTTGAAGATCACTACTTTGACCTCCTACAACACTTCATCAATGCACTCAAATCCATATTCAAAGCTGAATGTCATCAAGAATCCCTATTTCAAAATATCCCATTTGTCTGTGTCATGGCGAAGGTCTGTCTCCAAGTACCAATTCATAGGTATTACATCCAAGGTGTGATAGAACAGATGCACCCACTCTGGTTGTTGTTCAACTCCATCAGCATTAGTCCATTTGGCTAAGTGATCACATAGATCACTCCCCCAATCATATTTCTTTGTAAATCGCACCTTTGGATGTCCAAATCGTGCCTTCATCAGTATTCTATAGTCACACACACCATCTTACAACTGTAGTGCGCAGCGCCAAGTCCAAGGCTTGGAAGTGATGCTTCTCTAGTAGTTCCCTTTCAAATGCATTTAGAAATTTATCAATGTGAGTTAAACCATTATAATAAGGAAGAATTCTTACCTCCGACGATACACATCGTAACACTTTATTCATTATGTTACACTGTAGCGTAGATAGTTTGTGCAATATATTCTGCTAGTGCTCCAATTCCTCATCTGAATCTGAGGTGCAGGAGATTTTGTGGTTCCATGCAATACATCCATATACTTTTGGATTCACCCAATTTTGATCTTGCACTATTATCTTATAAATGTGATCCAAATCATCATCACTTTCATAATCGCAGACTGGTTCAGAGTAGCACAGTCCTTCTACAGGGTCCAAAGGTACTACTACACAGAGAGATTTTATTTCAAATGACATCATTCGCTTCTTCAAATTGATCACCCCATTCATGTTGATAGCCCAATTGATCCCAAGGAGCGTCAGGTAGGGATTGTTGTCATTAATAATCTCTATTACTTTGAAATTCACTAATGCGTTCACACCTTCAATATCGACTGTCACTCCCTGCAATCTTCCCATGCGTATAATATTTTGTTGATTTCCCATCTATAACTGAATTGGAGACCATTGTAGCGTAGGTCTCCCCATTCTCTCCGACATCTGTTTAGGAAAAAACATTGCGTCAGACCCTAGATCCAAAATAACTCAGTTCATTTCACACTCTCCCATTTTCACGGTGATCCTCATCTCACAGCCTATTCTTTCCTTATGCTTACTGATTTTCTTGACCACACATGGTCCCTCAAGAGTATTACTATAACATTTATTGATCAACTCTTTTAGTCCATTTATGGCCTTGCTATTGCACACCAACTACATACAAGTCTCCAAAAAGGTAGTAAGCATAGATGGTCCATTTCTTTAAATTGCTTATCCTGACTCCCTGAGGTAGAAGTGTTATAGAAATATTTGGGCACTGCAACCCCAATCATATATGTCCATAAACCAAGGGCTTCTGAGTCCCTAAAAGTGTTGTTTCACACCCTAAAGGAACAGGGTCAGTTGATTACATCATCTCCCAGAAGTTCTCCATGGAAAACTACTCAAAACTGGTCAAAAATGGGCGATACAAACTGCTCTGTGCTAAGGGTGCGATGCATCTCACCTACCACATGCACAAAGTGTGATGCATATTGAAGATCCCTTCTGTAGGGTGCGATGGGCAAGAGTAGACAAATGGTAGAGACAGTTTGCAAGGTGGATGATCATGGAATCTTCC
>APFE031121475.1:89338-114777 GCA_000404065.3 Pinus taeda
TGATATATGCATTTGTGTGGTCAATATATATCTGGTCCTATATTGTTTATGATTGTAGATCCCAGTACTTTGAAGGTATTATGCTGCTTTGAATTTATAGGTACTCTTTGAAGCGGGGTAAGAAAGGAAGGAGCAGCAAGATCTGTTAGAGAGGAGAAGGAACAAGCAAGGAACCAAGCAAAAGATCGACGTTGGTATTCTTTTCTCCTCTCCTATCTACTTCTCATAAAGGAAAACGAAAGTAACTTTAGTTTGTTTGTTTCTAAGATAGCTACCCATCTTAGTGGGACTAGCAACTTTGTATGGACACTAGATTTCCCGATAACAAAATGGCGACTCCGCTGGGGACCAAATAGGTTGTTTGCTTGTCTATATTTGTTTGCTTTATAAACTACAGACGGAGCCTGAAGTTAAGCTAGCTAGCCTTCGAACTGCATTTTCTATGCAAGTGCAAAGTAGATCAATGTTGCTTCAGTCCATCTCCGGGTTTGGTTTATAAGCTAAGCAATTGATTTGCAAACGTCCTAATTGCCCTGGTGGTGGCTCAAGTAACCTCATTAGATCAGCCCCTATGATTTACATTTACTGACTATCATTAGCTCGGCCTAAATCCCTAAACTAAGCTACAAAATGTGACCAAAACCAAGTTGAAGTCTCATCCCTAGACCATCGCACCTTCTCCTCTTGGAAATCTAGATGCATAGCACCTCCCATGTGCAGTAGGTGAGATGCATCCCTGTTTCCCTGTGTTATAGGTGTGATGATCAGATAACACTATTTCGGCCTCTAGGTTTTTGTTTTTCTTCACTCTCTTCAGCTTTATTCAGGAGTTTTGTTGTTTGTGATCAGTATACCACTATGGAAACTCCCTTCCTTTGCATTATTTAGCCTCCATTGTACAAATAATTGTAAATTGTTTTATGTATTTTTCGCCATTTACAGTTCTCCTTTACAAAGAAGTAGCTTAGTTGAACTATCGTCTTTTGATTTGGAAGTGTCGCAAGTGTCGTTTTCAGTAAAAGAAAATAATCCTACTATTCTTGATGGTTGATTACACTGTTACTCTTGTATTTGATTTGAATTAATAGTTTTTCAAGTTTCGAAAGTAGCTTTTAATTCAAAATTGCAAAGTGTCGTCATTGTCTTCCTTTCGTCTTTTGAAGAGAAAATTGTTAGTACTGTCACTTTGAAAAGATAATTCAGATTTGTACTTAGCATTCTTTTTGTCATTCACACATTAAGAAAGCGGAAAGCAAATACATGCATGTGTATCTTCATTTAGACTGCTTGTTGATTTTGATTTAGGACAGTGCATCTAGTGTGTGCTCTTTGCTCTATGTTGAAAGAATCTTGCTTCTCTTTCCTTAGTAGCTAGGATTTTCATTGCAAAAAGAAGAATAAATGATTGTTTATCATCTTAGATTGCATTTTAGGAATTCTATATCTACATCACGTGGTGAACCTGAAAGGAAAACTTCTTAAGAAAGATCAACTGTAAAATAAATTCAATGAACATAAAAATGCACAACATTTAGAAGTCTAGGCTAGAGATGTATTCTGGCATAGTAAAGCCTAGTAACTATTGCTTTCATCATAGTTTGGGTGATTCCTAATGCACAACATTTAGAAGTCTAGGCTAGAGACATATTCCAGCGTCGTAAAGCCTGGTAAGTATTGCTTTCATCATAGGTTGGGTGATTCCTCCTCTTTGAGACAACAAGTGCCAGTACGAACTTGTGCTCCCACGTACCGTCGAGTATATATTGGGAGGCCACAATAGGTTATATCCTTTATCCGTAGGAAGCCATGTTTGTCGCCCTATCAATCACAATGCACTGAACACAGCATTCGGGAAGATTGACTGACGTACCATAAAAAGTATTCTGCAGTTTTGCGATTGGTTTGGTAATCCCTCTATCTAGATTTCCAGAGTAGTCTCTTTCGTTCCTTTTCAGACTCCTTAAAGGAAAAGGTCCATCTCAACACTTGTCACTTTAGGCTCATTAAATATCGAAGGCGACTAAGTCATCTTTAGCTTTTTCTCGAATCTTAAAAATTGAAAAAGCAAGTTGTGTCAAAGTGTCACAAAATTTATTTTAATCGGAATAACATCACTATTCCCTTGTTGTGCTTAGGTTGAGAAAATGGAGTCCACCAACCAAGGATTTCCCCTTAGAGGAAATCCTAGTCCTTTCTCCTCTTGGGGACATGTTGGTGCACCTCATATGGCCACATTGTCCCTTCCAGGACTGACAATCAACTTGCCAATATGGCTCTTCTCAACCTATGTCATTCAAAGCACTGTGATTCCTGAGTAATCAAATCAGCAACTAGATGATACGAGAGTTACCTCCCAACCTTCTGCTTCATTTATTTCTCCTTCCCCTCCTTCCTCTTCACTTGGTGAAGCTAGTAAAGCTAAAAACCAAGTAACTGAGAAGAAGAAGAAAGGGAAGGAGAAGGAGAAGAAGAAGAAGGAGCCAAAGGCAAAAAGGGACAACCATGCATCATCTAGTGAAAATCCACACACTGCACCGTCCAAACCTAAATCTCCATGTGTCCTTTTTAAAGGAGACCACTATCATCAGGATTGTCCTTGCATCCCTCAAATATTAAGGGACTGGTCTCCTCATTTGCACAATCTGGTGTCGTCAACCTCTGACGATCATGTTGAGAGTACACCATCAACTAGTGAAAATGAAGTCTCTGGGTAGAAAGGAAGATATAAATTTCCTTGTAGACTGTGTGAAGGCGATCATGCCATCCATCGTTGTCCCTTCCTGGACGAAGCTAAAAGTGTCTTGGATAACCGTCCTGCTTCACCGCTACGGCTTCCTCCTGGATACAAGAAACTCTTATCGAGTCCATCGCTAGTTGAAAATATGAATAACACACCTTTGTGGTCGGTCAAAGCATCTATCATTGAAGATAAAACCTCCGAGTCCACACCAGATCAAAGTCATCGAGTTGAGACGGTAATCGACCCAGTCTTGCCTTTGGAAGGTCCATCTTCAGATGATATGATCACCGAAGAGAATGAGAACAACACCGTTCAAATTATTTTCGTAAACACAGACTCTGATGAACATGGGGGAAATATACCCATTCCTTTACCGCAAGAAGGAAGTTCGTCAAAGTGATATCCGACCATTTATTCGGTCCCATCTCTGAGCAACCTAGTCATTTCCTTCGACTGGAATCTACTAGGCAGACCCTGACTATCGTCTAATGTACCATTCTGTATCATTTTACAAGCTTACAGAATGGTCATGGTCAATACTATCATAGATGAAGGGGCTTCTATGAGTATCCTTTCCTCAACTGCTTGGAAAGTGATCGGTTCGCCATCGCTTCTGCCTGAGATGTGAAATCTGATAGGCTTCGACAAAGGAACCAGTCGACCGTTAGGGATCCTTCCAAATTTTCCTATAAATTTGAGAAGGAAAACCATTTATCTGAATGTAATGGTAGTCCAAGGACCTCTAGATTATAATCTACTACTTGGGCATGACTACATTTATAGCATGGGAGCCATTGTCTCCTCACTCTTTTGAGTAATGTGTTTTTTGCATGAAGGTAGAGTGGTCCAGCTCGTAGACCAGCTTTCATTCCCTGGCTCACACATAGCTAATAATTAAATGCCATCCCTAACTGGTCTTTTCACGCAAGTAATGTCTCATCAATCTCCAGTCCGTCCACCTGATGAGCGCGAGTAATTCAGTGATTGTGACTGAAACCCAGGGGGCATGCACCCTAGTTTGCTTTGGTAGAAGAACCCAAGGTATAAGGTGGGTTTCCGCATAGGAATATGACTAGTCTCACACACCCATCCATTTAGGAAAATGGGATTAGACTGGAATAAGATACCTCCATCAAAAGGTATGCCTTTCCTGAGAGAGGAAATTCTTTGTTTGCAAATTGAAGGGTAACCTGGAAACTCTACTTTGTATGTTAAAAGGTATGCCTTTCCTGACAGCGCAAGTGCTTTGTTTTCAAATTGAAGGGTAACCTGGAAACTCTACTTCATTATACCTGGGGGCATGCAAACCTTTTCGCATGGAAAGTGAAAAGCGACCATTTATTTTCTTAGTTTGTAGATTCTCAACCCTTTAAACTCGTAGGATTGATCGTTCTTAGCGTACATAAAGAAAGGATTCGAAGCAAAGTTTTGAATGGTGAAAGCCCCCTAAAAATTGAACCTATTGATGAGACATCCTTATTATATGACTGGCACGAGCAGTTTTACGCAAAGTTCAAGCTCGTTAAAAATTAAACCTATGCAATGAGCATATGTTCCACCAGAGTTTAAGCTCATTAAACAATGAACCAACCTCTGGTAAATAACCACTGTGAATGCATTATCATCAACTTTTGAGCCGATCATACGCCTCCATTTGATTGTTTACCCTTTTGAGGAACAACTGTGACGAGTGATTCTGTTAGCCATCCTCGTAACACTTTCGTGACTAGAAAATTCCAAACCTTACCTGGAACCAACTGCTACCCAAAAATATCACTCGTTCCTCAAAAACAAGTCTCCTTTAAGATCTTTTCATCAAACTCGTAAAATATGAAAAGATTGCCGAGCAATTGGCCTCTCCAGCTCGTTAAAGCTATCAAAAATGCTATCCCTCCTCTAGATTTTAATCTTTTTGGATTTGAGGAACCAAGCAAAAGATCGAGGTTGGTATTCTTTTCTCCTCTCCTATCTACTTCTCATAAAGGAAAACGAAAGTAACTTTAGTTTTTTTGTTTCTAAGATAGCTACCCATCTTAGTGGGACTAGCAACTCTGCATGGACACTTGATTTCCCGATAACAAGAAGCCTCATGGAAGATTTTCTTTGCTTCCATCAAGGTTTCCTTTACACGCTCCAAATCAAAGCCAACCTCCTTTTATGGAGCTTTGCAGACCCATTCAACTTCTTTAGTCTACTTTCCCTTATCTTCACCAATTTTCATTCCACTTTGTAGCACAATATTCACATTGGGGTCCTCTTCGCATGGTGCAACCCACATCATCTGTAGGTTCTGCCTAGGCCGATGAGGTTGCATGCCCTTTTCGCGCATTTAACTATTAATACAAGGCAATCTTCTCTAACGTGGTCAAATTGGGTACAATATCCACACGATAGGCATGTCGGGTTCATGCATTCTCATGCATAGTGTCCTGGACCTCCACAATTGCATAAAATAACTTGCCCTCGACCTCTCACAGGTCCTCCACCACCTCGGCCTCATGCGCACCCCGAATATCCTCCTCGTGTCCCCCTAGTTCCTTGATTGGGAGGTTGAGCTTTTGTCTTCATTCAATACAAGGGTGTTCTTTCCATCATTAACTCATAACTATGGCAATTGCACTCATTGTGACCTACTGATTGGCAGAAGTAATAAAAGATTTGTTGTAGTGTCTCTACAAATTTATGCGACAAGTGGAAATTATCTGTTGCATGTTTTCTAGCTACCTAACAGATAGCACACCACAGCGCAGGCCCTGCACTTGGCGATACTTGAGCTTTTGGCCTCAGATGCATCGACCCTCCTCCTGTAACATAATTTGTGAAGATAGGGAAATGATATTTATCATGCCCTTGACTCTTACATTTCAAGCACCAAACCTCTTCGCACACCTGTGGCTGAGCCACTCTATCCTTCTTCGGACTTTGGAATTCTAGGAAACGGTTCTACAACTCCACGTGAACATGTTGTACTCCCAAAGTAGCATCTTGAATTGGTGTCTCATGCAGTCTCATTGCAATTTCCAAGGCCTCCAATTGGGTCCCAATATTTTGTTGTGATAAAGCAACCCTCAGATGAGGCAAGAGAAAAGCCACAAACCATTCACGGTGTTTCCCATCGGTAACATTCATGTTAGCTTTGTGGATCTTCCATTTGAATCTTTGATTTACCTCTGACGGTGTCTCGCCAATCTTCATCATGATCTCCTTGAATCCAACGATCAATTGTGCTTTAGAATTGGGCCTACTTAATTCTTTATTTAGTGCAGTCTGAATGTCCGCCAACACAGCCATCAGGTTATCAGTGTAGTATTTAATGTACCATGTTAGCGCGTGTTCTTTTAAAGCAGTGACCAATGTATGTTTCCTCATCTAATCATCTATAATGCACCGGGCTTCCCACACACCCTTTGCAACGAACCAAAACTGGTCCAGGTCTACATTTCCCAGGCCCTTGAAAACGAGCAATTTTACTAAATTCGCCATATTGAACAGTGGTGGAGGTGGTGGTGGCATGGGTGAAGGTGTATGCAGTGGAGGTGAAGATGGAGGTGGCGTGGGATTCAAATTTTATGTTGAATTTGTTCTACGGCTTGCGGAATTACATTAGTGCGCAGGTTAATCAATGAAATCAATGGTGTCGGATGATTGTTGTAAGTTGCTATTGTTTTAGGAGCTAACTCTTCCAACCATCCATGGTTGTAAATATAACGACAAAGGATTTTCAAACAGTCACATTGAAACCAATTATATCAACAAAACATAAACTCAAATTGCCTTTTATAAATTCAAGTGAACTAGAATTCATTATAAACAGAGGATTACAGAGGAATGCACACCTCTGGGATTGACCAATTTATAATGGAAATACATAGAGCTTAAATTTCTGCAATTTAATTCACATAAGGCCAGACAAGCCAAATCAATTCTAATCAGTCAAAATCCACCTTACATCATTCGAAACTTGCATTAATACAACTCCACTCTAACTATCATATCCTCAAATAATGGATCAAATCTTCCTATTTTAAACACAAATCAAATCTAAGCAATATTCTCCTTAAGGTTCTCAACTAAATCAAAACTACTCTAATTAATTACATAACCATTCAATCCTAAATTCTAGCTCAAAATCCTATATAGAAAGCTTGTAAATTGATGGCTAAAGGATCCCACTCCTTTTCTTGTAGATTTTTTTGTATTCTTGGAATAAGTTTGAAACCTTTTTCCTCCAAGCCTCATGCTCTTGCATCAAACTCCTGAGGACAAAATTCTTCATGGGCTCCTTTCCATGAGCTCTTCTACAGAACTACCCAACTTCTGTAGCATGACATCTATCATCCAATTTGCTTCAGCAATTGGTTTTTCCTTCCATTTGACCAAATACTGAAAGTACTCCTTTCCCCTAGTCTTCTTCAACAATATCTTGTCCAATATCCTCTCTGGTTCCAATTTATTTTCTATAGGTAACTGTTTTACCCAATCAATCTCTTGTTCCTCTTGATCTTTTGTTGTGTCTTATGTCTGTTCCTTTTCATACCTATGTAGGTCAGCAACATTAAATATTGGAGACATTCCAATATAAAGGGGTAATTCAATTTCATATGCATTTGCAAAAAAAATTCTCAAGACTTTACATGGCCCAATTTTCTTAAACTTCAGTTTATTATACTCCCTTTTTGGAAATCTTTACTTCCTCGGTTGTTCTAACACCAAATCCGCAACTTCAAAATTAATTTCTCTTCTCTTCAAATATGCTTTTCCCTTCTAGTTGATGTTGTTGCCCTGTAGTTGTTGCTTTACTTGTTCATGTATTGTTTGAACTTCTGTAGCAAAATATTCTCCTTTGGCACTTCTCCTCTTAGCTTGTCCCAAATTTCTCAATTCAGTCACTCCTCTTGGGTGCATTCCATAATTTATATGGAATGGACTCTACCTTGTACTCCTGTTAAGAGAATCATTATATGCATATTCTACCTTTGCCAATATTTGATCCCACTATTTTGGATGTTCACCTACAAGACATCTCAAAAGATTACCTAAGCTTCTATTCACAACTTCAATCTATCCATCTTCCTGAGGATGATAAGCAGAACTAAAACTCAATTTAGTTCCAAGCTTCTTCCATAATGTCCTCCAGAAATGTCCAACAGATCTAGTGTCTCTATTTGAAACATTGCTCTTAGGTAACCCATGTAATATGCATAGCATCATTGGTTTTATAACATGGAATAAAATGTTCCATTTTTTAAAATCTGTCAACTACTACATAAATTGAATCATTTCCTCTTTGAGTTTTTGATAAACCCAAAACAAAGTCCATACTTACCATATCCCAAGGCCTATCTGGAATAGGTAATGGAACATACAAACCTGTGTTCTGGCTCATTCCTTTTGCATACTGACAGACTTTGGGATTTTTCACACACTTTTCCACTTCAGCCCTCATCTTTGGCCAGAAATAAAACCTGCTCAATTGTTCATGTCTTGTCTGCACCGAAATTCCCTCCAAGTCCTCCACTATGTTTCTCCTTGATCAAATTCTCCCTCATGGAACAACTTGGTATGCACAGTTGATTCCTTTTAAACAACAATCCCTCTTGCAGGAAATAATCTAGCCACTTGCTTCTGTCTAACAAAACAGGATTCTTACAAGCTTCAAATGCCTCTTAAAATATAGATCTTTCTCTTATAACTCTTTAAGAAAATCAAAACACAACACTTGAAATTGACTTTCTTGAGTTAAAAAGATTTTTCTATTTAAGGCATCTATGTCTTCGTTTGACTGAACAATTATATGTTTTAATGCAAAATTTAAACTTTGCAAGTACTCTACCCATTTTGCATGCTTCCAGTTAAGCTTTAGCTGCTGCATAATGTACTATAATGCATGGTTATCTGAATACAATATGAACTCTTTGGACATCAAGTAATGTCTTCGCTTATTCAAAGACTGTACTACTGCATAAAACTCTTTGTCATAAGAAGAATATTTCTTCTCTGTCTCATTTAGATTTTCACTAAAATAGGCTACAGGCCTGTCCTCTTGACTCAAAACAGCTCCAATGGATTCTCCACTGGCATCACACTTCACTTGAAAAGGTTTATTAAAATCAGGTAAAGTTATAATAGGTTTCTCAGTAATATTTCTTTTCAACAGCTAGAAGTTCTTTTTTGTTTCAATGGTCCATCTAAATGGTTGTTTGTCTTTCTTTATTGTGTCAGCAATTGGAGCATTGATCTTACTAAAATTCCTTATAAATTTCCGATAAAAACTAACAAGTCCATGAAAGCTTCTTACCTCAAAGACACTCTTTGGTGAAGGCCACTCCATGATAGCCTTGATCTTCTCTGGATCCATTTTTAATCCTTCAACAAAAACAACAAAACCCAAATACACCAACTCCTCCTTCATGAATGATCATTTCTTTAAATTTAACAGTAATTTCTCTTGTTGTAGCATCTGCAAGACATAATGAAGATGTCTCACATGCTCCTCCCTGGATCTATTGTATACTAATATATCGTCCAGATATACTATTACAAACTTACCAATAAATTCCTTTAAAACTTCATTCATAAGTCTCATAAATGTACTAGGTGCATTTGACAATCTAAAAGGAATTACCATCCACTCAAATAATCCTTCATTGGTTTTGAAAGTAGTTTTCCACTCATCTCTCTCTCTAATTCTGATTTGATGATAACCACTTTTTATATCTAAGTTTGTAAAATATCTAGCTCCACTCAAACAATCCATCAAATCTTCAATTCTAGGTAAAGGAAATATGTACCTGATTATTATCCTATTGATTTCTCTTGAATCAATACACATTCTCCATCCTCCATCTTTCTTTGGGCTTAACACTATTGGCACTGCACAAGGAATCAAACTCTCTCTAACCAGTCCCTTGTCTAACAATTCCTAAACCTGTTTTGTGATATCTTCATTCTTTGTGGGAGTCATCCTATAAGCTACTTTATTAGGTAGGTTTTCTCCTGGAATCAAATATATGTGATAACTGATTTTTCTAATGGGTGACAACTCATCAAGCAAATCATCTACAATGATATAACAGTATTTATCCATCATCTCTTGAATTTCAATTGGTAAATTAGAAACTTTTGTGGAAGTAAATATTACCTTGGGTTTGCAAACCAATTCATAAATTACCTCATCTTACTCCATCTATTGTAGATAGTCTTTTCCACTCATCAAAAGGGTTTTTGAATTAGGTTTCTTTGATGTATCTTCTTCCTCTAGTGGCAACAATGTATGATTGGCACCATCTTTGCTGAATTTGCATGTATTCTTCTTTCCATCATGCATTGTTGCCCTATCATACTGCCATGGTCTACCCAACAGTATATGACACACATCCATAGGCATCATATTGCACAGGATTTTGTCTCTATATTTTCCCAACTGCAACTCCACTTCACATTGTTCATTTACTATCAACTTATATCCCTTTTGAAGCCATGACACCTTATAAGGTGTTGGGTGTTTCTTTGTTTTCAACTTCAACTTCTCCACCACTTCTGTGGAGACCAAGTTGTCTATACTACCACCATCTATTATCATATGACAACACTTCCCTTGAACTTTGCACAAAGTCCTGACCAAGGTTTTCCTTTGTACTGGTTCCACAATTTCCTTAGCTGGTTTCAACAAAACTTTGTTGACTACCAAAGATTCCCCTTTCTCTAGTACATTCTCTTCATCAATTACCTTTGTTGCTTCCTCTTCAGTTTTTGTAACAATTTCATTCCTCTGATTCATTCCCACATTTTTTGGGCACTCATAGGCTCTGTGTCCCAATTTGTTACGTCTATCGCATCTTACTTCTCTTCCTCTACCTTTGCCTCCTCTTCCTCTAGAAAAACTCCCTCTTCCACTTCCATCACCTCTTGTGGGTGCATGCTAACTTGAGCTACTACTAGCTCCATCTCCAAGTGTTGTAGATCTTCCTCTACCACCTTGTCTTCCCCTTCCTCAGAAAGTACCTCTATTTCTAGCAGACTACTTCCTCAAGAGTTTTTCTTCAGCCTTCAGTACCATCTGATAGGCCTCTTCTACTATTTTAGGAGACAGTACACTTATCTCACCTTGAATGTCCATTCTAAGACCATTCACATATATGGCAACCTTCTCATTTGTACCTTGAATTTGTCTTGCTCTTATACTTACTTTATAGAATTCCTTTATGTATTCTTTTACTGTCATAGACCTCTGTCTAAGATTCTGCATCTATCTAAATAATGTTTGCTGATAATCACTTCGTAGAAACTTACCTCTTAGTTTTGCCACCATCTTGTTCCAATTATTAATTGGTTATTTGCCAAGTCTTCTCCTTTCTACCTGTACTCCATCTCACCAAAGTGTTGCATGTCCTTTCAGTTTCGTGATAGCAAGCTTTACCTTTTTCCCTTCATCTTTTTCTTCATAATCGAAGAATTTCTCCATATCATTTATTCAATCAATCAATTCCTCGGGGCTTAAGCTTCCTATGTAGATCAAGACTTCTAATCCAAGCTTTGATGTTGATCTTAATATAGACTTAAAAACTCTCATTTCAGGAGTTACCTATGCAAGTTCTTCATCTTCTACAGCTCCAGCTTCAAGTTCACTGACATCTCCAGCATCTGCATCTCTTCCCATCTCCACAGCTTCCAATCCAGCTTGCATCTGTTGCACAAATTCTAACACTTCAGCATTTGCAACTGGTCATCCTCTTCTTCGACAACCACCTCTTCCTCCAACTCTAAATCCATGTTGGATTTCTTCTTCTGCTCCTTGAGATCTTGCTCAATGTCAATAATCTGCGATGATACCACAAATGGTGGCCTGGGTGTAGGCATGATTGATAACCTCTCAAAACCCAAAATAATTTCCTTTAATTCCAGTAGAATTTCCTCTTCTTTATTAACCAGAGTATCAATCATTTACCCATAGATTAGACTTTTTCTTCATAAATGGAACTAACTCATTACAAGCTGCATTAACAGAAGGTTTATTTTAAAAGTCAGATGCATTATTTAATAAAGATGTGATGTGATATTATATTGTTATCGCACTTCGCAGTACAAAGGTCGGGGCCTTTATACCATAGAGTATGTCGATCCAATGGAACTCAACGATCACCAATTGCAATCACAATACTCTCAGGTTTGTCTCCTTCCATCCCTTTAATAACAAGCGATGCGATATTATATTTCCAATCCAAAGGTCCCAATTACTCACCGATCAATAAAATTGCTCAGTGTTCCTCCTTCATAGATCAAACCTCCATTTGATCCGACGACCAATAGCGATTTCGAGCGCACAAACTGCACGTCCTTATATCAAATTCCAGACCCGATGGAAATTATAAATTGCCAATGTAAAAAGTTCGCGTCCGACCTCTCACTTAGCACCCATTCACTTTTTCAACCTGAAATATGTTTGATGTTGAGGCCCGAGTGTTCTACGGCTTGCAGAATTACACTAGCCCCTAGGTTAATCAATGAAATCAATGGTGTAGGATGACTGTGGTAAGTCACTATTATTTTAGGAGCTAACTCTTCCAAACCTCCGTGGTTGTAAATATGACAACAAAGGATTTTAAAACAATCACACTAAAACCAATTCTATCAACCAAACATAAATTCAAATTACCTTTATAAATTCAGTTGAACCAGAATTGATGATAAACAAAGTATTACAGAGGAATGCACAACTCCGGGATTAACCAATTTACAGTGGAAATACACAGAGCTTAAGTTTATACAATTTAATTCACGTAAGGCCAGGCAAGCCAAATCAATTCCAATCAGTCAAAATCCACCTTACATCATTCGAAAATTGCATTAATAAAACTCCACTTTAACTATAAGATCCTCAAACAATGGATCAAATCTGAGCAATATTCTCCTTAAGGATCTCAACTAAATCAAAACTATAATTAATTACAGAATCATTCAATCTTAAGTTCTAGCTCAAAATCCTATGTAGAAAGCTTGTAAATTGATGGCTAAAGGATCCCACTCCTTTGCTTGTAGATTTTTTTGTATTTTTGGAATAAGTTTGAAGCCTTTTTCCTCCAAGCCTCATGCTTCTGCATCACTAGCCCTTTCGGCATCAATCCACGGAGTGTGGACTGAAGTCTCACCAGAAACAGTATGGGGCGATGTTGGAACCAAGTTTTGACACCCAGAGATGGTAGTGATGTTGTTTTATACCCTAGTTCTAGCTTCACGCAAATCAACAAGCCCTCGAGGCTTATCGATAAAACTTCCTCTTACCAACCTATATACCTTCACGAAGGTCTACGACTATCTTTCGCAAACCTTAAACAACCAAATCAACCACTTATGGGCCTCTATAATCACTCTTAAGTCTGTTATTATCCAGATCGGCTTAAGTGTTTGATATATTTGCCATGCATTAAGATATTCTTCGCGTAACCAGATATTATTACGTGTGTTCATATAACAATGTAAAACATACACATTTTCACATCAATACAACATTAAATCATAAACCCCTTATTCATCATAACATAAATGCATTCATTCATAACAGAAGTAAATGGATAAAATAAATATATTTAGAGAACAATCTCTTTATTGATACTTCAGATTTTCTTACAGACTCACAACTACCCTATGTACTCAACTGCAGGGGTCCATGTACACAGTTGTAGACTCTACTTTAGGCCTATGCGCACACAGATGCAGAGCCTCTCTTCTACTCTAATGCTCTCCATTTTTTCTGCTAATGACCCATTACATTCATCATCAATGACTGAACTTCCTTAAACTCTTCTAAGACTCTCCTTTTGATACAATCCCATGGTCTGCGAACCACGGGTAGATATTCTAAAGACAAACCAACTAACATAAATAGAAGGGTAAAACCCTTTATGACACTTGACATCTGTGCGCTCTGAGACTACAAATTGTGGAGACTTTACACTTTACATACAAAAACTTGGGCTTTCTGCCCCAAAACTTGGGCTTTTAGTCCCAAAATTGACCCTAGGGGACTCTGTCCCAATAGTACCAATGGTTTATGTGAATATAACACTAAAATAATGAAAATGAATTTTATTAGCAACATTTCTTTTTTAAAATTTAACCCTTATCCAATGCTATGGAGTAGTATACACACTAGTCCACCTTATATACGCACCACGCCATTGTTTTTATTTGTTTAAAAAATAACCTTGCAATGGTGCACCATTTTATATTAAGAATTGGGGCCTTCATCTGTAATTAACAACACGAGTGCGTATATAATGAGAAGTACACTGTTATTTTTAGATTAAAAAACCCACAAGGATGCACCATATTGTTTATGCACAAGGGCATTCATATACATGTTTAACACCAGGTCTTCATGAGAGTATAACATTGGATTGGGAAAAAGGAATTTTATGATGGACATTTTTTTAAATTTAGCCCTTTTCTAGTGTTATCGGGTAGTATATGCACCAACGCACATTATGTACTTAGCATCTCATTATTTTTTTTATTTTTAATAAAAATAACTTTTCCTGGTGCACCATATTCTATTAAGCACTACTGCATATACTTATAGTAACACATCATTGCATTTTCATATTATAGACACACTAATAATAAACATCCGTTGAACATCCTACCACCCAACTCCGCTAGTGACATCCACCACAAACGATTTTTTGGGCTATTTTATAGTGGCCTCCACAAAAACCTATGCTAGAGGGTCTTTTCCTAGTAGTTTCATTCACAAAGATTTATAGGCTTCTTATTGTAGTGAAATACTCATTTTCTCAAATACTTTTGATGTTCATAGAAAATTCTTTGGCCATCTCATCGTCATATTGTCTTAGTGTATTGAATCAATCTATCGAATAGTTACTTTAAAAAATCGCAACCACCTTCAAATTATAGTGAAACATATATGCATATACAGGATCCCTATGATTAATCCCTATGCATATTTTAAAGAAATTATATAATTTCTACCCTATAAAAAGGATGAAGTGGTGAGGATTCCTGTAGATTAATTTGATGTATAGATTTCGTCCAAAGGAATGGTCTTTATTATAGACAACAATAAGATCACTAAAAAACTAGATTGAGGAAAATAATGAAATTTCTCTATAGTAGCTCAATATAGTTGAATGGTTTCATTAGAGTATAGACATGATTGAAGCGATGGTTTCACCAAAAAAAAAAAAGGATTAATTAAGCGAAAGTTGGTCACTCCCTCGTTGTATATGTTTGTTTAATAATATACATTATAAATATTCTAGAAATTAATATAATATGAATTCTTAACAAAAGTTCCATTCATAATTCTATAAATATGAAGGGTTTAATAAAATTAGTTAGCAGTGAAATTCAAATTTAGTAGCTAAACTAGGAGACAACCTATTTCCTATCATTACATCATGTGCCACTATTAGTTTTGGTGATCACCTTGTAGCACACAATTCCTATAGAAGAGGGAGGAGGATTGTTGATTGTTCTCTTTTGAACCAAGAGATATTCAAGGAAACCTTGTATGGAGGATTAATGTTTCAAATCCTTCCCTCTAATGCCAGTAATTTTGCTGTTAGGATTAGAAAACATCATATCTTGATTGTTTTTTCAATCCAGTGACATATTGCTATTCAGTTCCCTATGTTAACCTATTTTATATTTATATAACCATACCACTTATGATATCTTCAGGCGAATTAGTGAATCCTTACAAATAATGATCCCATGATATTTTTTCATATCCCCTTTTTACTAACATGTGTAGCTAGAAACTCTATTTTTGTAATATCATGTTTCTCTTTTAATCTATTTGAATATAAATATTTTTATTGATCTTTGAAACATGCAAATTGACATGTAAAAAATTAAACAACATTAGTTATGCTAAGTACGTTGTACATATGTGTGGTCTATTATATTTAGGTTGGATTGGTGATTAATAGAACGATTCGTAAGAAAACAATGTTATTACTATGAAATTTCTTAGATATAGGGAATCATAGAAAAGTTCCAAATTCTATATCTAACTGTTTCCCAGGGTTCTCTTCACTAAGATGACACATTCTTTTTATAAGAAAATTTTATTAGTTGATACATATTCCTTGATGCAATTTTCTTGTAAACCTTTATGTTTTTAAAAATTTCATGTTGGAAAACTTGTAGGTTTGACCTCATCCCTTTTACCTCAATTTTAGGCCACAAATGGTACATAAGGGATAATTAGAGAACAAAGGGGTATGGATTCATAATGGATATGCTATTGGTGATGAATGATAATGATATAATTGATAATGCGGAATGGTGAGGGGTTTGGCAATGTACAATAATGGAGGTGATAAGGGAATCACTCACTTATCAAATGTAACCTATTGGATGGCATGTAGTCCATTGTCAAATTCATGTAGGAAATAAATAGATTTGGTGACGGAGGTAAAGGAAAAGATAACAAGGAAGAGATGTGGAGGGTACTAATAGTCATTAACAAAAGTTATACTGGTCAGAAAACCATTATTATGGATTATTTTGGCAAAGTCAACTTGAGCATTTCTAATAATTTTATTATCTTTCCTATCTAATCAATAAATATCATTTTACTAAGAAAGTGTTGGCTTGAATGGTTATATTTTCACACACTTGAAAAAATATATATTATTTTCTCTTTTTCCATTTTCCTCTTTTGTTTCCCTTTTTCTTTCCATTTTTTATTTTCACTCAGGTTAGTCATGTCAGTTCTGTCAGTTCTAGTTTTCACCATTTTCCATTTTTCTCGAATTTCCACGTGGAGATGTTTTCGATTTGATTTCTCCTTTTAGAACTAAGGTGGATTGAGATAAAAAACATGACATCCAAATATTACGTCATTACCAATCATTTTGCAAAATCCTACGTTTCTAAAGGATTATTATAAACTTTGAGCATGAAATCAGTTTGTTGGGAAATTTAATTACTTAAATTGCTACTCAATGAATTATCGACTAGGGCTCCTATGACTAGGTGTTAGAAAAATACATACATAAATGAGTGATTGGTTTTAAATGAAAAGGAACTACAACACTAGGCTATAAACACACTTTAGAGGAAAATAATTGATCATACATTCACCCTTCACATGCTCCGTGAAAAAGAATAATAAAGATTAATTTATAATATCATCCCATTTATCAACGTCTTTAATGTGGCGAGAAGGTTCAACAATTCCTACATCTTAACAATCAAATACAAAGATTATACTATCGTTTAAGAATTTCTTCATGCAAAATAGAAATGAATTGACTAAGACTAAAGTGTCCAAGTACTAAATTATTTTCACTTTTCGTGGATCCCTCGGTTGTTGACTCTTTGCACAAAGCCCTCACACCATTCACTAGAATATCTCAACACACACTATATATGGAGTTGTAAATAGGTAAATTTATTCTGCGAAAATGAAATTAAGTAAAATAAAAAATTTACCATTAACTCTTCAAAAATTTTGAGTGCATCTTACATAAGGGCCTTACTCGACTTGGAGCACTCTAAGAATGAAAAGATTAACTTGTGATAATATCAACAACAAAGTATTTATATTAATGTTGTAAAACTTTACAAAGCAGAGAGCTTTTTTTCTCACAAGATAGCTCCTACAACATATTTTCTATTACAATGATTAACTCAATAAGAACTGATTACAACAATATATAGAGTTCAAAATGTCTAACATCATGGACCGAGAGACACAAAATATAGGTCTTGGCATCGTCCCAACGGTACAACTAGACTGTTGGTTTATACAATAATAACATGTGGATCATAATCGTCCAACTAGCATATTACATTTAGAAATACATTCGCAACTGAAAATATTTTCTTTTGAAACAAAATAACATACTAACACGTGTTGATCCTCATGGTCGAATCAGTCATTGGATGTCTGCATGTAGTTGGTTCTTGTAGCACCTTACTACTTCTAGTATTTGAGCTTAATATGTATACTTTGCGCACTTTGTGTAGATCACTTGGAAATTGTTAGTCATGTAACCTATAAAAAAATTGCAATGATCAAGGTTAATTAAGAAATGAAAACACACTAAAAATACAAACTTAATTGATGAGAAAATGCTTTTGATGAAAGATAATCACCTTAGTGAAGTCATCCTTAGTGAAGTCATACATGATAGGGCCATAAGATTGACAAAAATAATAATAAAGTGTACCAAAGTGAAGCATAAAACATAAGATAATAGGTCAAATGGGTGTCGTATGTAGGCAACTCGGGGTCAAATTTGAGACTCATCATCCCCCCCATCCCTAGAATGTTGCATATCTTTGTGCACTACCACATGTTAGCACCAAGTTTGTACCTTTCCTAAAGGTCCAAAGGATATGATTATCAATTCATTTTGCAAGGGGTTATGTAATGGCCTATGAAATTGCTTTATGGAAGGGTGACATTAATATTAGAAATATTTCAAAAGAATTTATTTAAGTTATATCCAAGCTTTACCTTAGTTTTGAAGCAAATTGAAGCCTATTGAATGCATATAGCTAGCACTACAAAAATATTTCGTTGTGCGCTACGAAATTTTGAAAATATGAGTTTCCAAACTTCTTTTCAAGTGCCCAAAACATTTTTCAAGAAAATTTACCCTTATTAAACCTTCATCTGACATTGTGCGAAGTTTTCAAGCCTAAGAGATGGATTTTAAATTAAACCCAAAAACGACATTTTGCTCTAAAATGGTAGCTTCCAACATTTTTCTTGTTTTAGCCACTGCCTTCAAGCACAGTTTCCGAAAAGTTTAAAATGAATTTTAAAAATAAAAAGGGGATTTTTTTGTTAATAGAATAATTTGAAAAAACCTATTTTATATTTTACTCGGGTCTCATGGTTGGGAAATTATAGAAGAATCTTTGAGGCTTATTTTTCCATATTTTGTAATTATATTATTTTCTTGTTTTAGCCACTATTTGCAAATGCAGTTTCTTAACATATGAAGATGGATTTGTAAAAACCAAAAGAGGTTTTTGTTGGTAACATAAAAATTTAAAAAGGAATCTCTTAGTTTTTATCTAGCTACCATCGTTTTAAGTATATGAAGGAATATTTGCAGCCTATGTTTCATGATTTAAATATTTAATTATTTTTTGTTTTAGTCATCCACGTTAAGCGCGGTTTTAAAGAAACTGAAGATGGATTTTCCAAATATGAAAAAGGCTTTTGTGGGGAATGAGATGATTTAAAAGAAACTCTTTAATGTTTTACATAACTATCACGGTTTGGGATATCCAAATGTATGTTTGAAGACTATTTTTCATAAATTTGCCAGATTTTTCGAAATTATGTTTCCTATAAAAATGGCAAGTCAATAGCTGAGGCCACCTCATCGAATTCGACTTGGGGATCACAATACATATGGGTGAAGAAATTTTTAAGATCCATTTACTTTGTATCTTTATGGCTATTGTAATTAATAATTTCCCAAACATTGTGGATCGAAAATATATTTGTTTTTCCTATATAATGAATGAGAAAGAAGGAAGAGAGGTTGGACTTTGAAACAAAATAATATTTTTTTAGTGTGTGTCATCAAATTGTTCATCTTTTCAAGTGGCAATAATACTAGAATATGATTAATGATACAAAGATTCTTTTGATGGTCTACTCAGTCTATTCTCTTTTGTGATAGTTTCATTTCTATGAGATTCCAATATATATATTATATCTTGATGTTTAAAAGAGATTATGTGATAGAATTCATTAGTTTAATTCTCTGGTTCATATGGTTTAGACATCTGCACATTTTCTTCTAAGTATTGTAGGATTCAAGTTTCATTCCCTGCCATACTGGATTTTTATCTCATTCTACTATCATCCAAATCATGTTTGACATGTCTACAATCTTCCATCTACCATACCTCTATCCATCTTGATTCATACAGTCAAGATCTTGGTATATACATGTAAATACATTATTTGTTGACCTCATTTCCTAATGGATTAATTGCTTCATCCAAAACAAACCCCATTATCAACACAACCCTACTAAAGATCTACTCACTATTTGAAGACACAAGTAGTTGCTCACCTTAGTGATTAAGTTGTCAGAGAGAGCCCTTTCAAGATTGAAGGGGTTAGCCTTCAATCTACAAAATTGGTTTGAAAAGGTTACCTTAGGAATATTTCTATTATATCCAAGAAACTTTCTAAGTGATAACACCCCCTCTACAACTTGAAGATCAAACCAAGCCTCTCTGAGCATTTCTATTGCCTTTCCTAAGAAATATTTCACTCTAATTTTATAGAATGATTTATTATCTTGATCCCCTTTCCATTCAATTGCTTACACCTTTTAGTCAGAAACTTATTTTAAGAAACTAACTTATCCTATCTTCTTTATGTCTGGAATTATTTTCCTTCAAGGTTTGGTTTTCTTGTTCAATATTTTTATTTAGCACCTTGAATTTTGTAACTTGCTACTTAAGATTATTTATCATTAAAATCTTACTATAATGTGCTTTGTTTTGTACTCTTGCACCCATTTTGAGTCCTTCATCCACCTTAAATTCTTCCAATTTAGGATCATTGGGTAACTCAACTTCATTATCCTATCCAAATCCCTCTTCATGTTGTAATTCCTTTGGAGTATCGACCTCGTCGACTTCTTTAGTTACTTCAAACCTTTCTATTTCAATGGTATCATGCATTTGAACGTTTTCGGTAATTTCAATGTTAGGGGTATCAAATACCTTAACTTCTCCAGTCCCTCCAAGCCCTTCAAAATAGGGGCATACATCACTACTTTTGTAATTTATATAGGCCCTTTAGCCCCCTACACATTGGAGTTAGAATAAGGAAATCATAAATAAATTCTAGTTAATTTCTTCGCATACCTTTGACATGATACTTTCCACCAAGTCTAGCTCTAAAACTAGGCTTAAAGGGGACATTACAAGTTTAGATAATTCTTCCAAACTCATGCTCTAGTCATCTAGAAAATGCATTTGGGGTATGTGAGGCACGCTTTTGAAAATAACCACCTCATCTGAATAATTACCTTACACAATTCCTTCCACTAACTAAGTTTTTTTGTCATGAGTAACCCTAGGGAGGGTTTCTCCATATACTTCCTGGTACATTAATTTTCTCAATGTAACCTTCCTCTTCTTCTCTTTGTGGTAGTCCTTCATTTCATTCACAATTTTATTATGTGATAGAGTCTCTTCATTTTCTAGAGCGGGTTATTTTTCATCACTCGTTGGAACCTCCTTATCCTTCTAGCAAGATTTCATATTCTAAGAAATATGTGTGTTTTCAAACTCACCAGAAGCTTTCCCTTATTCCCTTAAGATCAATTCTTCATAATAACATTATTCTTCTAAATCTATCTTCTTTTATTTGAGAAAGGAAGCTCTCCCCTTCTTTAGTAGTTCCTTCATTTTGTGGTTCATTATGGATGATGAAGGTTTCCCTTTAAACCTTCCCGAGTAAAGAAAATGATACTAGGTTTGGTTTTTCTTCATCAAATCCATTTCTACCAGTATCTTAATGAGCCCATGGTGGAACACAGTGATATCAGGATGCTCGGGGTGAGCTTTCAAATTCTTGGCCATTATGGTTAGCCTCTTCAAAATATATAAATGTAAATTCATCCCGCGTTTCTCTCAAAAACATGATAAAAACCTCAAATTATATGTGAGGGTCACAACATGCCTCCCATCACAAGTAATCTACTTTTTCACCATAAATAAAGTCTTATGCCACTTCGAGAATGTGGAATCCCTTTTCTCTAGTTTGGGTTGCATATTTTTGGTACCAAAAACTAATTTAATTTTAATTACTTAACCAAGTTTTTAAGCTAGAATTTTTTGCTTTATGGGAGGTCACTTCTCTATATGATTGATTCCTCATAGATGACCAAGTCCACCTCATTGAATAGAGCTACAATTCCATTGAAATTCTTTGCAAAATCTTATGTTACATTAATATTATGCCCCTAAAACTTTTCAAAGAAGGGTATCCATATGCCTCCTCAAAAGACTTACACCACTACGAGAAATTATTAAAAAGCTTGATCCTACTTAGTTCAAACCCTGACATTAGGTGCTTTGGTATTTTGTTCTACTATGTGGGGGAGTAATTTTCTCTCATATTTTCACCACTATACAAGATATGACCTGAAACGTTGTTGAATAGTAAAGTAAAATAATATGTTTTTATTGTTGAAAACTTAAGTGAAGGTTACTTTGGTTTGAAATAGTTTGAACCATGATGGAATGTGGGTATGATTAAGTGTATCTGATATAAAAATGATTGGATAAGGTGGTGACATTGGTGTGTAGGTTATTAATAGCTACTCATACATTGGTAATAATTATCCTACACATTCCTCACAAGTTAATCATCCATTTAAAAATGCAGTTTGTCTTTACTACAATTGCCTTTGGTTATCATTTAAACTTATTGAAACTATAGTCCTTGATTTCTATGTCAAATAAAAAATATTAATTGTTTCTTGTCAGAACTATGCGGCCCGACAGTTTCATTCATATGATACTTGTTGTCCACTTAGTGGAAGTGAAAGTAAAAGCTACTATAATCAAATGGGTCTATGATACATATTTACTAATATAATGGTCACCAGGATCCAATAACTCTTGTGAGGCACAAAATAATTCTAAAAACTAGGAAAAATATGAGTACTTTGTTTTGTAAATGACATTCATGCCCTATTATTGTGATATTCTCTACAACTCTAATGACTTTATCTCATCCACCTGTAGATACCGATCCTTAATAATTATTTCTAGATTAACATGTGAGAAGATAAATTGCTTCCATTATAATAGGGTTTTTTCTTATGAATCATGTAGTAAAATATGAGGTCCATTCTATTCTAGTAGTCTTCATCACTAACCTCAAAACCTATAATTTCTACAATGAGATGATATCATAGGTATTCACATGTCATGTCCAATCTAGGTACAATCCTTCAACATACGAATATGGGTGTTGAAGTTGAGCATGTGAAATAATCATAAGATTTTCAACCATTAATGTATGTAATTTACTAATGTGAGGTTTCTCACCTTTAATGATGATGGGTTCCATGATACCTTAATACATATTGAAAGGTACGAACGAATGTGTTAAAGTTGATTCACCTACAAGATCCAACAAAAGGGAGACATTAGTGTATTCTCATTAAATGTTAGCGAGAGAATTCATTCATGAATGAAAGCCTCTAAGTACTGGAAACCAATATCTAACCTTTTATCCCATATAATGTGTTGGAGTAGATGGGTAAAAGGTTGTTCGATGAATGGCCTTAAGGGATCCCTGATTAGGCAATATGATATCAATAAAAATTTGAAGAATTATGATTTGGGAAATAAAAAGAAAAAAAATACATAATCAATGAATTTTTCTCATGACATCCTGGTTTTTAAGCAAGATCCTGGCCCAACCATGCCAAAAAGTGGTTTTCATAATTAGGCCTTTTTTCTATTTATCATATTGAAGAGAATAAATCAAGAAGAGAAATCACGACCAGGAAGAGTATCTTTCGGCCTCACGACTCCCATCTGCCAATAGTGATAAAGATATGCTATAAACTCTACTTTGGAAGTCGACTTCTAATATAACTTCAACCTATGCACTTTCACAAGAAAAGAGCTTGGTATTCACCAATGATTTTAATTAAAACTGATATGTTTTCAAAAACATACTCTACCTCATAGTGTCCTTGCCATTGAGTTGTAAATTTCCCTTTAAAATAATTGAAATTTGAATCGAAGAAGAGAGCCCAGTCTCCTAGTTAAAAGTGTTTCCTTTGAATAAATTTTTCATACCATTTCTTTCTATGTTCTTGTACCAAAATATTCTATGTAATTGCATCCTTCCTGATCTCATCAATCTTATTCAACTATATCGACCATTGTTGTTGTGCTTCACTCAAATCCATTCCCAGTTAGGAAATAGTATGGAAAATATTGATTTGAAACTGTATTGGGAGGAGGACTTATTTTCCATAGAGGAATTCATATGGGGTACATCTTGTAGTTCTCTGTCGATGATCCTGTAAGACTAAAGAGCTTCATTCAATGGGTCCGCCCAATCCTTGTGATAAATTTCCATAGTCTTAGTGAGGATAGCTTCTACTAGTTTATTGGTGGACTCAATTGATCATTGAATTGAGTATGGTACATGATAGACATTCCATGCCTAATTTCATAGTTTTTGGTAATATATTTAATAATCCTAGATGTAAATTGTGACCCTTAATTTGTGATCATCTCCTTAGTAATGTCAATCCTTGTGAAAATTTACTTATGAAAAAAGTATGCTATCTCTTGTCCAATAGCGTGGGTGAAATCCCCAACGTCTACCCATTTCTTGACATAGATAGTGAATACAGGAATATATTTATTCTTCCTTGACAGTGGTGTGATCAGGCCTACAAAATCTATGGCCAACTTCTTGAATGATTTGATCAATACTTGTGGATGGAATGGCATTTTGTTTCCTTCCACTGAGTTCAACATCGTCTAGCAATTGTCACATTGTTGCACATATTTCTTGGGATATTTAAATAGGTGTGGCCAATACTATCTTAACTACAGTATCTTATGGGTAGTTAATTTGTCAAAAAAATGACCTCCACAAGGCTTGTTGTGAGAAGCCTTTAGAATTCTCGACATTTCATCCTCTTGAACACACCTACCAATGATAAGTTCCACTATCATGTGGAACATGTTTACATTAATCTAGAAATATGAGGCACATTTGCTTATACTCTTGCACTTTTCATCAACTTGTAGTTATTGAGACAACTTTCTTGATGCTAAATAATTTGCAATCGCTACAAACCAAAGGAAGTGAGTAGACACTACAAACAAATGTTCATAACGAAAAATAACATCTATAGGAATATCATTATTTTCATTATATAACATAAAAAAGAAATCAACGACCAAATTATATTTACTAGGCCACTCCAATAATTGGTGACATTAATTCCTATAATAAAAAAAGCCATGTCATCATCCAAACATTAGGCACTAGTTTATTTCATCGCGTATCATATAATTGTGTTCTCAGTGTGAATGAAAACTTCATATTCCCTAATTATATTTCTTAAACTTATTTATGGAATGCACCACCACAAGAATTTATTTTTTGTGACTGTGCAATCTAGCTCAATACTGGTTAGATTCTTGCTAGTATAGTGTTGTGGCCACAACTCTCCATAAATTTTTACAAACATTAGGAGGATCCTCCATGTAAATTTTGGTCAAATCACCTATTTTATAATTTAATCTTGTTAATTTTACAGGGTTTTTACTTTTCCCATATTTTTTATTTTAACTAACTTCAATGTGTCACTTAATGTTAACTTTCCAATTAGTTTGAATTTCAGTCCATTTGGACTTAAACAGTTTGAAAATTAGACTTATTCAAAATTTGGTCCAATTTCACCCCTAAAACTAAATATGCAAAATTTTTACATTTTTACTTTAATTATCATAAATTAAATTAATTTATATATAATATTATTGTTTAATTAATTTAAATTAAATTGTAATTTATTAATTTTTTTAACTAATCTAAAAGACTATTAGCCAAAAACGTATGTAATAATATAGTATTATTATATATATATATATATTATATATATATTATAAATTAAAACACACAATAAAATAAAAATATGAG
>APFE031121483.1:0-29474 GCA_000404065.3 Pinus taeda
TCCCTGTGGGCAGAATACAAGAAAGTTTATGATGGTACGGTTTCTTTGATCAGTCCATCCATCTGACATGATTGTACAACCTGTTCTCGCCCATGAGTTCTTGAACTCTTGCAAATACTCATTAATGGAATCAATTTCTTTCTGCAAACGAACCCCCCTTAGCTCATGCATAGTAGGGCCTTTGAAACCTTTTCCAGCAGCATGTATGGCTTCAAACATAGGCTCATAATATGGTTGACGAGCAGCATTAAAGGGAATATCAGCATCATACCACCATCTAGCTATGTAATCACAAGCAGTCTCCCTCAATTCTTTCTTCCAATGGTCATCTAAAGTGGGCTGCATTTGAGGTCTAACAATTTCAGGACCATGTGCATCTGATGGAGAGGAGGCCGGAGTGAAAACTTTTGATAGTCACATCACGGTCACCCTTTTTCATTCTACCCTTTCCCTTATCTTGAATAGGAGGAACATATCGGAAAGGATTGGATGCATTGGTTTGAGGGATAGAGCAAGAACCCTCAAAATCATAATGGGGGTTGGCAGCCATCATTCTTTGTATCTCCCTCTTCCTCCCAATTTCAGCCTGTAATTCTTTTTGCCTAGCCTTATCTTGTTTAAATTTCTCAATGCTGGCCAACATAGTCTCCCTAACCTCCCCAAGTTCAGGTGATTCACATGGGGTAATTTGGCCTCTAATCCCTGCCAAGTGTAGCTTCAGCCTATTAATTGCCCCCTGGACCATCCTTAATTAACCTATGGCAAAATTTGCAATGCATTGAACTATCAACCATTTCAACATATGCCCATGCAGCATCTCTTGCTTTAGGTGCCATTTTTGGAATAGGGAATGAAAGCAAACAATCTGAAAATAAAAATAAAAAACCTTGATTCAATGTTCATTTATTTGACAAAAAACAGTCTCTAAGCTTTCTAGATATGCACCTCAAATTTACTAAGCAAAAAAAGATTTATAGAGGTGAAAAAAAATACCTCCAGGCACAAACTGCCTCCTCAAGCTTGCTCCAAGAATCAGCTCCTCAATGCTGCTCCAAATGGCTGCCCAAGAAGCTCCTCACTCCAGCTACAATGCTCCTCCAAGACTCCTCAAGCGCTGCTCCAAAACAAGCTCAAGAACTGCTCACTAACTCTCAAAGAAGACTCTCACTCAAATGCACAAGACTGCTGTGAGAGAATGAGAGCTCTTGGGTGTGTTAAATAGCTTTTGGGAGGGGGATATGGACCCCAAAGATGTTTTAGAAATATTATAATGTTGTTTGGAGTCCACCAAAACCCTAAAATCCAACTGAAATCCACAAAAAAACCGATTTAATACTTGTTGTTGCGTCCGTTTCGAGGTTTCCAGTGACCCGGCTGTTTTTTAGCGGACCCGGCCGGGTCGGCCGAGTCATTGAGTGACTCGGCCGAGTCATTGCTGACTCGGCCGACCGTTCCGTTTCAAAGGCCGAGTCAGTTCCCAACCGATCGACCCGGAATGACTCGGTCGGGTTGGTTGTGACTCGGCCGGGTTGTAAAACACTGATAATAATATGAAGATAACTCAATTACAAGTTTAACAACAGTAGTATAGTTCTGTATGGTTAATAGCTATTGAAAACATTAAGTTCCTTACAAATATTTGTTTGTTCATTTTCCAATTTTAAGATACAGATTTGCTGATATTTTGCCCTGCCCATCCTGATTTTCCTCGCTTTCCATTTTGACCAAGAGACCTTGTTTTTTTCAAACTGGGTGGTCCTCTGAGCGAAACATTGAATTTGACCACATGTGAAAACTAAATAACTTGATGATTGACTTGCAATGTGGAATGACCCCTTGGTTAGCATTTTATCTACATTGTTGCAATCTGCATTGGGCATATAGGAGCCTTGTCTCAAACTTTTGCATTCCACATACAATGCAAAAATGCAGGAGTCTTATTTTATTTCCTTCAGTTTCACAGCTCCACATTCCACATGCAATGCAGAATGCAGGAGTCCTATTTCATTTCCTTCAGTTTCGTAGCTCCGCATTGCACACAGAATGCAGAATGTGAAAGTATTTTTTCTCTGCTCTCTCGCACAACTGTAGATCCCTCATCACCTTTCCAATACACAATGCTAAAGCTTTCATATTATCTGAATTCAATCCCTCGGATTCCCATAGCCTCCACCTTCATTCTTCCAAACTTGTTCTCACCTTCCCATGCATTTAAGGTTTGCTCGTGCTGCATTACATTTCATTGACATGCGTTGCCATGTATTCAATATGATATCATCTGGAAAGGATGTAGCTGCTGCTAATGATCTCATGCCTAGTAGTGGTAATCAGTTTGATGGGTGATCATGATGATCAATGATTTCTACTTGTAGTAGGCCAATAGCTTGTAGCATTGTTTGGACACTAGAGACCATTTAGAACCTCATTGATTATGTACTTTGTTGATGATATGTATTGCACTCAATTCCATTTTTATATGTGCAACTTTAATGGTACATAGATGAGCAAACTTTGCATATCTTGTCCCTAATGGTTTGAAATCTTAAAAATAATTTTTTTCATTTAAAAATATTAAATATATCATTTTATGTGTTTTTCTAATTTTAATTCATTGAATCCAATTTGTGCAGGTTCCGTTTTGAAACATGATTTGATAGTGTTAATTGTTGGCAGCTCAGTTACAAATTCCAATCATAGAACTGGATTCCTCTTTTTGAAAGGACCAATTTTGACTATTGAAGCACTCAATTTGGACAAGGGAAAGTGTATTTTTTAATTAAAGTCCACACATATACAAAAGGTAAGGTCAGCTCAAAAGAGAAATTGGACACCCATGGATGGTTATAAATACAAGTCAAGTGACCCTCATTTGGACATCATTATGATCATTCTTTCTTTGGGTTTGGCTCGCACAAGTTTAAGTCTGGTTGTGGAGATTGGTTCGTATAGGTCCGAGATTGTAAGATTCGAAGCTCACACGTGTTTAGGGTTTTGTTTTCCAGCGACGTGCATGCTTCAGGAAAATTTCGGTCGCAACCGCATGCACACAAGGTCATGCATGCGGTTGGAGGGTTTTAGCGGCACGCGCATCACTCTCTGCATGCGATTGGGACCTAGGGTTTGGGTTTCGTCAATTGAACACAAATTTCTGAATCAGGGTTTTGATTATTAGCATTGTTGGGTTCATCTCTTGGATGTTGATTAGTTGATTTTGCTGGATGGTTTTATGATTGAAGAGATGGATCATTGTACTCTCTCTTTGTTGAATCATTCAATGACAATCTAATAAGAAGAAGAATTTGAAAGGCTTTTCCCCGTAATGGGTTTTGCCCTGGTCTCTGATCAATCCTGGTGTCTCTACATGTGAATGTTTTTCTTCTATTGTTCTTTTATGTTCCGCTGCATTGATGATGATATTGTTCTTTCTATATGGTTGCATATGTTGTTGAATAATGTATCGATATTGTAGGGTGAATTTAATGTGTAAATGAATAAATGCAATTATCTAAAGAAAAGAACAATATAGCCCTAATAAAAATTAACATGGAATCAGAGCTAGATTGAAGAAAAGTCATTGAAGATCACCCCTAAGAAGACACCTTGAATGGAAGCAAGAGAATATGGAGGAGACCTAAAAGAATACTAGAGATTGAAGATTGGAGTTTGATGGATATCATGAGGTTAGGGTTTGGAAGAAACCCTAGGATAAGATACATGATCAATGTGAAGATGTTCTAGCTTTGAGTCAATGTTGATGGCCTTGAAGTTTGGTTCAAGAGGGAGATGATCACCTCTCATTAAAGAAAAGCACTTTTTCGATCTATGTTCCTTCTTTATGACTTTACTCTTGTTTTGATTTATTGATTATACTTCGTGCATGTATATTTTAGTATTTGGATACTTCTAACCTCTAGATGAGATGTGAAAATAAGATCCTTCTTGAGGATCACCTTAGGAGTAGGAAAAGAAAGCTAGTCCAGGGAGAGGAGAGCTAGTGGAAAATTGACAAAATGCTACAGCTTCCCATGACAAATAAGTGATACAAAGTGCAAAGGTATCTGAATGTTATAAGGTAAATTACAAGGTAAGCCCTAAGGTATGATAGTAATATCACCTTCATGCATACTGTCAGGTCAGGACAGAGGAGTTACAGGAGCATAATAGCTAAAACAATGAGTTGGCTCTGATACCATGTCAGGCCAAGCAGTAACTCCACAAAACAAACAACTGATTCGTATATTATTCCATAGGTAGGTCATTGTTATATACAATAGGGAGTGATTGTTCAGTTCATCTACCAATGACTGTTCACATTCCTAATTTAATTATTTACATAAAATTCCCCCAATCATGAAAGTAAGTTTGATTTATGGTAAATGTATATTGGTGCTCTTGATATTTGGTAAGCATCTTTCATTTTATACATGATGGATTTCCTTAACTCATAAAGAAGGCTAGCACATTGTTTTTGATATATGGTAGCTTGATATTGTTGTTAATGCTTGAGATAAGCATGACAAAAGTGTGAATAAGATTGATTATCTTGTTGATCTTAGTAAGGTTTAGTAAATTTGACATATGGTAGAATTGGATGCCCTGACTTGATGTTGTGATTATGATCCTTGAAATATCAAGATACTCTTATATGACACTAACCCTTGAAGAATGTTTGATGATATGATGATGACTTGTTATGATATATGTTTGAGAGCCTAGTATAATTTGAGATCTAACAGTTTTTGTTGTAGCGTGACAATATTATGATAGACGGGTTGATTGTGATAATTGAAAAGGCTTCACATTCAAAGGAAGAAACACTTTGTGAGATTTTAACACCTATCATTATTTGAAAAGATGACACTTGAAAGTTGAAGGATTCTGGTCATAAATCACCATCTGATGTTGTTGAAAAAAGTTTGGCAAGTTCTAATCTGAGCATAAAAGGGTTCTCCTACTTTAAGCCCCAAAAGCTGGGAGAAAGGCTTAAGGGTGCGGTTATAGGCCTCACAACTGCACGAAAGAAAGCCTATGGGTGCAGTTGTGCCTGTAGGTTAAAAAACCTGAAGCCTTATGCAAGAGATCAAGAGTGCACTAGGAGTATGATAGACCTACAAACATGGAGCAAATGATGGAAGAGTTTTATGGGCAAGGAAGTTTCTAAGGTCTTCATAATGTTTGACTTATTATAGAGAATGTGAATGTCTTGGCTTATCTTGCATTTGCATGGGTCTGTAATATGCAGTGATTTTTATTCTGAATGAATGGATGACATAAACTTATATGACTTATCCATGGTGTATGCATATACATTTAGTAACAGAAATAAGTTTGATAAATGACAATTGTTGACATGACGATAAGGTTTGGTCAATTTGATTTGTTTGAGGCCAAGTATATCGGTTTGTTTAGTGTTGTGATTGCAAAAAGCATTGCATGGTTTGAAACAAGCTTCCCGAGCTTGGCATGTTTGCATTAATAGTTACTTGGTGAAGCCTAGAAGCAGTTCCAATCCAAACCTCAAAAATTGGTCCAAGGTATGCCTTTGATTTTGGTTTTATATATTGACGATCTATTCTTGATAGGTAGTGAGCCTTTGATGATCAAACGTAAGAGGGAATTGGCCACCGAGTTCGAGATGAAAGATCTTTCGAAGATATGAATCTGCATGGATACATTGATAATTGGAAGAGCACATTGAGTACATTGTCACTACACTGACTAGCTATGGCGCAGTTTGGTTAAGGAAGCTCCGTGGAGAGCTTTTCAAGCAAGTTCTGTATATGACAATGATATATTGTGATAACAACAGTGGGATTCGATTGACAAAGAATCTTGTATGTAGTTGGGACAAAGATATCTTCATAGATTGAGACGGTGCTAAGCTATGAGACAAGCTTAGGCTTGTGATTGTTGCCTTTGTGAGAAGGAGGATGAATAAGGCATCTTTTTTGTCAAATATTTTTGCTCTACATAATGTTTGATTTTGATGTCTTGCATGAACAGGGAAATAGAGGATTGTTGCTCTTGGTGATGTTTGAGGCAACTCTTCAATGAGTTGGTTAAGTTGGTATCAGAGGTGAGCACGTTGATATATTTTTGATCTGCAGAAAGCAGCATGGATTGATGGATGTGACCTTCATGAAGTAAGGCTTTGGGTTGATTGAGGAGATTGAGCCGGTTCTTCCCTCCTATTTGAGCTCCCAAGGTGAGGAATTGAGATGTAGGGCTCATGGGGTTGAGGGATCTTGGACAATAAGGTATTGCCCCTATTCATTACCCATAGGGTGGAAGATGTTGCTCCCCTGTCTTCGTCTATGCAGAGTATACCCTAGTTGGCATACATCTTTCCCTCCCATCTGGCCAATGGGTGATGGTTGCTTGAGTTAGGCGTGATCCTTACTATTTATGGTAAGTGGCATCCCGCTCAATCTAGAGATGCAAGTGTTCTACCACTAACTCTTAAGGGTCCAGTTGGGAAGATCGGCAAAGTTTCCCAGGTCGTAGCATTAGCTCCCCGCTAACAGAGTTTCTCGGGTCATAGCATTAGCTCCCCATTGGCAGAGTTTCTCGGGTCGTAGCATTAGATCTCTGGTGGCAAAGTTTCTCAAGTCATAGCATTGGCTCCCCGTTGGCAATGTTTGTCGGGTCATAGCATTGACTCCCGCAAGCATAGTTTTCCGGGTCTTAGCATTGGCTCCTTGTAGGAAGAGTTTCCCGAATCGTAGGATTGGCTCCCTGCAGACAGAGTTTCTTGAGTCGCAACACTAGCTCCCCACTACAAAGATTCCCGAGTAGAAACATTGGCTTTCTGTTGGTTGTGATTTCGGGTGATAGAAGTGGCTCCCCGATGGATAGAGGATGGTAGATTGAGCTCCCCTCCAATGTCAAATTCTTCTTCTTTTGGATTCGAGAGTGTTTAGCATATGAGCAGAGATAAACAAGGGATAAGTAGGGATAAGCAAATATGACCTGAGATGAGCAATGACAACATTTGATGATGAGATACTTGAGATGGGACATGCTATGATGACAGGATTGGAATTTCTCCCTAGCTGAGAGAGAGTGTTCATTTTTGGCAACTCAGTGACAAATCATAGGACTAGATTCCTCTTTTCGGGAGGACCAATTTTGACTATTGAAGCACTCAATTTGTACAAGGGAAAGTGTAATTTTTAATTAAAGACCACATGTGCACAAAAGGTCAAGTTAGCCCAAAAGAGATATTGGACACCCATGGATGGCTATAAATACAAGTCAAGCGACCCTCATTTGGACATTCATTATGATCATTCTTCTTTCTTTGGGTTTGGCTCGCAGAGGTCTGAGGCTGGGTTGCGGAGTTTGGTTCGTACAGGCTTGAGATTGCAGGGTTTGAAGCTCGCATGTGTGTTAAAGGTTATGCTTTCCAGCAGCAAACATGCTTCGAGCAAATTTCGGTCACAACCACAAGCACACAAGCTCAAGCATGCGGTTGGAGGGTTTCAACATACTCAAAAGCAAAAATTTGATTAAAAACCACCTATTTTAGGACAGCCATGATGGTTTCTAGGGTTTATGTCAATTGTCTTCGTCCTTGTCATAATGTAAAAGACCCTTCCTAGATTCATTTGTCAAGAAAGAAATTTATTTTCATGTAAAATAGGTAAATTAGGCCTCCTCCACCAAGTCAGCCTCAAACTGGACAAGTCAGCCTAACTAAGGAGTAAAAACTCCTATATAAAGGTAGTAATTCGACCTCATTTAACAAACCAACTCAACAAGTTCAGTCTGCAATTGCAGGAAGCTGGAAAAGTGTGAAATTCTAGGGGAGAAAAGGAAAAGTCTAAGGGAAAAGAAAAAGGTCTCTCTCAAGGTCTAGAAGTCGGAATTTCTCTCTCATATCCCACACGTGCAAAGTCCTAATGTGTTGTAGGAGGTCAAAGTTCTGCGGTAGCTGGGGGGCAATTCAATAGTAGCTTGGGTTGAAACTTCTAGGTTGTTGTTGGGTTGTAGTTGTTGGACAAGAAGAGACTATTAAAGGTTGTTGAATCATATTGGAAGGTTGACTTGGTGGAGGAGGAAGGTCTTTGGGTCTAATGTCTTGGTCTATCTCATTTTGAATCTAGTGAAGGAAGAGTTTTTTACTAGGTCTTCCCCTATATATAGGGGTTTTAGCCTTGGCTAAGTGTCTACTTCAAGTATCCCTGGTCTTCATGTTTTTGCTTTGATAATTGCTTGATGAGAAGAAGATAAAGATAGAACATAAAGAATTTAATAAGAACACAATAAAATCACAAGTAATTATCAACATAAGAAAATCTTTTTGCTTTTCTGATTTTCTAACATAAGAACTGCATCTACCTTAGAAAATTATGTTTGCTGCCTTAAATTCACTCTAGAAATTGCAGCCTGCCCCAAATGAGTTTTACACAAGGGTTTGGCCACAAGAACGTTGAGCTATCTAGATAGTTGACCTTAGGAAAATTCGTTTAGCCACACAAATTTTCCTTAAAATGCCTCGTTGCTCTTTGGATTGTGAATTCCTTGTTGCTTGGACAAAGTAAAGAAAAAGAAAATAAAACCAACTAGGCTGGAATCCTTCACCACCGAAATAAGTAAAAGAGAAGGGGGGTCTTAAAACCCTAAAAGCTCCAGCTCAAGAAAATAGTTGATTTGATCCACAATCGATGATGATTGACTTGATCTCAATTTTCCTCTATTTATAGATTTTCCATGGGCTCCAAAAGGTGAGGACTTATGGGTGCAACCACTAATTTGGGGTTTTTTAGCCCCAACCAACCCAACTTTTGCCCAATGTTGCCCCAACATTGTAAAAATTGGATTTTTACCCCTTTATCAAGACTATAGCCTACAAGGTCGAATAGGTTATTTCATCCTCCATTAGCCCATCAATTTGGAGAGGACATTACACAAGGTTATCAACCTTTGCCTAGATTGAAGGAAAGAGGTACCCTTCCATGTTGCAATGAGGAAATGATGCATGGCTAGCTCATTAAGAAGGAAATAATGTCCTCAAAAAAAGTTAGAAGATTGGCCTATACAACTTCAACAAGAAGAAAAAAGCATCAGTCAAAAGGAACTCCTAGTAAATAAAGTCTTTACAAAGAAAGAGAAGTACATGTTGTTGGGACCATAAAGGAAAGGTAATTATTCATTCAAGGAAGGATATACCTTAAGCTCCTTGAAAGATGAAGAAATTCAAAAAATTCCAGCATAGAACCCCTTGGCTTGGCTATAGGTGTCAACCTTTGCCAAGCTTGAAGGAAAGAAATTCCCTCCCAAGTTGCACTAAGGAAAAGATTCTTGGCTTGCTCATTAAGATGGAATGGATGTCCAAGTGAAGAATATTCTAGCCACACCCTCCAACAATTTGATCTGAACAAACATGTATAGTATTTATTGTATGGAGCCATTTTAGGACATACAACACCTCTATGACCTTTGATGGAAGAGAAATCTCATAATGGCCAGAAAAAAATTAGAAATTAGAAGCACTAAGAATGATATATTCCCTCTCTTTGTGTCTAACTTTTTGGTACTTATGCAAGGCTGGGAAAAAATGGTCTTGATCAAACATGGGGTACAATCAACAGAGCATATTCTAGAAATATAAGGGCAATCAAAAAAGAGGAGATTAAAGAAAATGGCCACCAAGAAGTCAAACTCTACAAAATCTGTAAGCTTTTAAAACACTGAGCTTCTATTAGAGGATAGTAATTAGGCAACCAAAAGGTTGACCAACAACTATAGAACTATCCCTCTAAAGGGTGGATGAGTAATAGCAGCGTTATCAAAACTAAACTAGACCATGTTAATTTGGCAGCTCAATGAAAAATTCTAACTACGGGACGAGATTCATCTTTTTGAGAGGGCCAACTTTGACTATTGAAGCGCTCAACTTGGACAATGGAAATTGTATTTTTGAATTAAAAGCCCACATGTGCATATTTGATCAGGTCAGCCCTAAAGCAAATTGGACACTCTTGGACGGCTATAAATACAAGTGACCTCAAACTCATTTGGACATCATCACTTCTCTCTCTCTTGTCTAGGTGTAGAACCGTAAGTATCATACTGGGTGCAAAACCGTAATTACCGAACTGGGTATAGAATAGGCCGAAGGTGCATAACTGTTTATACTTTGACTTTGACCAGATTTGACTATTAGTTGATATTTTGGATTTCAGTTGGTTGCTCTCTTGTATAAGTCAAACATTGACTTGAATTATTATTTGTAGATTTGGGCTCATTGTACTCTCCGTTGAACATTTTATGACAATCTAATTAAAGAATAATTTGAAAGGGTTTTCCCCATAGTGGGTTTTGCCCTGGTCTCTGACCAACCCTGGTGTCTGTGTGAATGTTTTTCTTTTATTTTTCCTTTATGTTCCACTGCATTGATGATGATATTGTTCTTTCTATATAATTTCATATGTTGTTGAATAATGTTGTGATGTTGTGGGGTGAATTCAATATGGAAATGATGAAATGCAACTATCTAAAGAAAAGAACAACTAAGCCCTAAGAAAAATTAACATGGTCTCAGAGATGGGCTGAAGAAAAGTCATTGAAGATCACCCCTATGAAGACACCTTTGATGGATGCAAGAGAGGATGGAGGAGATTTGAAAGAATTCTAGGGTTTGAAGAAAACCGTAGGCATTTTGGTTATTAGGGTTTGATGGATATTATGAGGTTAGGGTTTGGAGAAACCCTGGTTTGTGGAAAAAATTTGAGATATGTAATTTGGAAACCCTAGCATGACTGCTGAAACAAATTTGATACTATTGACAATGGACAATCATGGCTCTTGAAGGATGGTTCAAGAGGGAGATGATCACCTCTCATTGAAGATGAGTACTTTTTGATTTATGGTGTTCCTTTATGTCTTTACTTTTGTTTAGATCTAATTATTGTTTTGATTATTGGTGTGATAAGTGGATCCTTCTTGAGGAACATGGCTAGTGCAAGAAGAGAAGGGCTACAGTTGCCCATAACAAGGAAGTTAACAAAGTGCTCCCACTGCCAATGTCAAATAAGAAGGTGCACATGTATCTGAATACCTACAAGGTATGTATGGTGTATTGTTTCAGTTTTCAACTGCAATATTGGATGGCAAGGTGTTAAAATTGGCAACTAAAGCCAAACTTCATGTGGGTCATTTTATTAATTGAAGCTAATATTTTTCCTGGTTCCCTCTCATCAAGATGTGCAAGATTGATCTAAAGATCATCCGATTCTGGTAAGTATTCATAGAGATATGAATTTATTTGTGTTATGGGGCAATTCGTCAAGGTCGGCCAGCGACCAAATAAACTCCACTTGTGCTCAACATTTTAGTATAAATAGAGGTGGCCTTCAAGTCATTTCAACATGCTTGGGATCCCTTCCTCTCTACTTGTCTTTGGGTTTTAAATTTTAATAGGAGGAGAGATCCTAAGGGATAACACTGCCCTAATCTAGAGGGCAGAAGTCAGAACTGTCAGGAACTGCCGGAACTACCGGGAAAAGCCGGAACTGTCGGGAATAGCCAGAACAGCCAAAAAACTGTCGGGAACTACTAGAAACTGTCGGGAATAGTTGGAACAGCAGGAACTGCCGGGAAAAGCCGGGAACAGCCGAGACTGTCGGGAACTGCCAGGACTGCCGAGAACTGTCGAGAATTGTCGGCACTGCCGGGAACTATCGGGACTATCGAGAACTGTCGGGACTATCGAGAACTGCCGGAACTGCCAAGAACAGTCGGAACTACCGAGAACTGTCGAAGCATCTATCTCCGAAGGAGAGCAACATGCAAGGGACAGCTAACTAACATTGGGACAGTTGTATGGTACTTAGCAGCAAATACACCAAGCATGCAATGTTACAGCTAGCATGCAAGGGACAACTAGCATGCAACAACAAGCATGCAAAGGACAACAAGCAAGCTAGGAACAACAAGCAAGCAAGATGCAGCCAGCACATAGGTCAATATAGCAACATGGCGCAGCAATGGCACACAATGCAGTACAGTGATGGGTACAGTCATGATTAATGAAGCATGATGAGACGCAGCATATTGATGATGGGTGCAGCATGGTGCAGCACGGTAAGGTGCAGCGTGATGACGAAATGCAGCACAACGATAGGTGAAGGAGTCACCTTGGAGAATCAGTTGAAGCAACATGTTTTCAACTGATCTCATGTATCATCTTCTTAGAAATAATTTATGCTCTTATCTAGATAAGTCAAAGTGTTGATGTTGACACCTAATTCTTAGGATTGGGTGAATATAATGTAAACAAATAAATAAGTAATATGAACAGTCATCGGGAAATGAAGTGAACAGTCTCTCCCTCATGTATATAATGAAGACCTACCTGATGGAATAATACACACGAATCATTTTGCCTTGAGGAGTTACTGCTTCGCCTGACATGGTATCAGAGCCAGCTCCTTTTTAGCTTTTATGCCTTTTGTAACTCCCTATTTTGCTCCTCTGCTCTCCATTTAAAAGTGTTGCTTCATACAAAGCCTGCTCCATACAATGCGCTGCTCCATTCAAAAGCGTTGTCCATATAATACGCTGCCCATATAAACATTGGTGTCAGTTGCTTGATACGTGCCATTCTCCAAAACAAACCTAAACCCTCTCAGACAGCGCAGTGAAAAAATGTGGTGATATCCTGTGTAAATATACTATGTTTGGCTCCCAATATGCTACTACATTCCTTCGCTGCAACACAGGAAGCGTTCTTCTCCTCGTCAAGCTCATACTTTAGTTGATCTATCGTTTCTTTTTGCCTGCAAAGAGTCTCCCCAGAAGATGCATAGCTTCTGCATCAGGAAGCCCTTTCATAGCATAAACTATAGTTTCCATTTTTAACGCTCTACGCACATCTATGTTACGTGCAGTGAGAAGCAGTCTCACTTTCTTCGCTTTATTAATATCCTTGGGCAAAAGCTGCCCAAGCTCATCTTGCCCCAAAATGTTATCAATGTAAATAAAGGCGGGCACCTTCTCTAACATTCCGCCCAGTTCTAGTTGTTCATCCTCACGCTTTCTAGTATCTGGAACCGTCTCTCCATGTTCCATCAAATCTTTTAAGATCAATCTCTGCAACTCTACTATCTTTGGAGTTGAATCGATATTTTCGAAGAGTTGAACTGTGGAATATTGATGAATTGAGGGAGACCGAACCTTCCACGCACCCTGGTTCAAATGATTAGAATCAGTTCCACTGCCTCTTGTTTTTGCAGAGAAAGTGTGGAAGACCGGAGCAGCTGCAAGGATTTGGAAAATTTGATTGCAAATATTTATCAGGAAGAAACATTGTTTTTTTAATCTCTTTGTAGTTCTGGCTCGAGTAGCTACACGGAGGAGCAGTATTTCAATTTTGAGCCTTTATTTTAGAAATATATGCTCCTTCCAGTTTTGGTTGATGAGGGCCTTACATCTTCCTGTTGCAATGGTCATAGTGCTTGGCAGATTCTTATAGCTTATGAAACATGTATCCGATTGTGTTTGCATGAATGTGTTGTTCTGCGTAATGCTCTTAGGTGTTCTCCAAAAGGTAGTGTTAAATAAGTTTGTGGCTTTTGGATATTTTTACATCATTTTAATACATGCGCACCGATAGCCATACTGTTTTCCCACACCGCCTCACTGGCTGTGTGTGTTTTTTAGAAAATGTTGAATGTTGTTGCAATAACCATATGGGTTGAGCTTTCGTTAAAATAAAAAAATAAAAATCAAAAGCACATTTTGCCAACAGAAGTATTTTTTTTAAAATACAGTACACAGATTTTTTTTACCAGCAGAAGTTTTTTTTACAGTATGCATTCAATCATATCCATGGTGGGAATAGTTCTCACTAGCAAGGAGAACTATCCTGAATGGTCTCGGATGATAAAACACACCCTCATTTTCAATGAGTTGTGGAAAGGAGTGTTGTGTCGGAGACGGAGACAATGAACCAGTACGCCTACCTCAGTCCAAGAGGATCATCATTTGGGAAAACAAGAACAGCAAAAGGCTTATGCATTAATCGCAACGTCTGTAAATGAAGAGGTGAGTCGCCATATTTCGTTTCATTATTCAACTGCCTTTGAAGCCTTACAAAAGCTGAAAGAAACTCTATGACTCACATTTTGCACTTTGAAGTTGTTCAACTCATGATTAAACTCTTCACTCTGAACTGCAAAATAATGATCCTCTTGCTCTTGCATCTGAAGTAAAGTCTATAATGCATGATATCAAATCCACTAAGGTTTGAATTGGATATTCCTTCTTTATCGCTTTTCTCAAGGCACTTTATCCTACTTACTCCAATTATCTTGAGTCATTGCAAGCAAATGGAAATCTCAAAGATATCACCTTTGACTCTCTTGTGAAAAAGTTTGCTAAAAGAGCGAAAGCTTTTGGAAAGAAGACAGCCCCTGAATCTTCTGAAGAGGTTGTGTGCCTTGCTCACAAAAAAAAGCATCCTACTCAAGATTCTTCAAGAGGAAGAGGTGGTCGAAGAGGAAGAGGAAGATATTTCAGAGGCAGAGGGGGGCCCAGATATTCTCAAGGAGAAAAGGCAGATTTGCACTGCATTCGCTGCAAAAGAAATGGATCACATAATGCCTCTACATGCAAGCTACCATGGGACAAAATTGAGCAGAAAAGAAACCAACAGAAAGGTAAAACTGATGATAAAAACAAAGGTAAAACACCTGAATCCGCTCACTATGTTGTGGCACAATGTAATATTGGAGTAAATGAAGATGTATTTAATGCTTCACTTGCTTTTTGGAAAAATGATTGGTTGCTTGATTCAAGAGCAACCTGCCACATGACTCATAGAAAAGATTTTTTTGAAGAATTTACTGACAATGTTGATGGAGCAGTATACTTTGCAGACCAATCAAAAATCATGCCATCAGGGCTTGGCACAATCAGACTTAAACTGCTTGGTCTTCCAGACTTTCTTCTGCATCATGTTCTATATCTCCCAGAGCTCAAGAGAAACTTGTTGTCCTTGGTCCACATCCGCCAGCAAGGTCACTCCATTCATATGTTTGATGGCAAGCTTGAGGTGAGAAAAGCATCTGACCACTCACTTGTCATGAGGGGAATAGAAGAAGAAAGGCTTCTCAAGCTGCAAGGAACCTCTGCTCGTGCACAACATTTCTCATATATTTCTCATTATGAAGAAGGTACACTTCATCAAGTTTATTATGGCATGCTAGATTTGGACATTTGAACTATGACAGTTTCCGTTTGTTGAAGAAAAATGGTGTTGTTGGTTTGCCTACAATTCCTAGAAAACTTAAGCAATGTGATGCTTGCATTCTAGGAAAGCATAGCAAACAGTCCTTTCATGACTCACATTCAAGAGCACATAGGAAGCTTGAACTTATTCATTCAGATTTATGTGGTCCAATGCTTGTTCCTTCTGCAAATGGAAATAAATATATCATGACATTTATTGATGACTACACCTGAATGTGTTGGGTTTATTTATTGAAGAACAAATCTGATGCTTTCCTAACATTCAAGAATTTTCATAAATGGATTGAAAATGATGCACAATCTCATATTGGGTCTATTCGCACTGATAATGGAAAAGAATATACATCAAATGAATTTGAACACTATCTTCGCCAACATGGGATTAAACATCAAACAATTGTGCCTTATAATCCCCAACAGAATGGTGTAGCTAAAAGAATGAATAGAACAATCTTGAATATGGTACGATCCATGCTTTTCTTCAAAAATGTAAAGATAATGTTTTGGGCTGATGCTGTTCTATGTGCCGCATATATAAAGAATAGATGTCCATATAATGCTATAAGAAAGAAGACTCCTTATGAATTGTGGTATGGACATGTTCCTTCGATAAAACATCTCAGGGTCTTTGGTTCCACCTGTTATGCTTTGATACCAAAGGTACATAGAAACAAACTTGGTGCTAAAAGTCGTAAGTGTATTCCTGGGGTATTCAAACACCTCCAAAGCATACCGCCTCTATGATGAAGAAAATAAAAAGTTTGTTATATCTAGAGATGTAATTTTTCTTGAATCATCCAAATCTGACAATGTTGTTGGGCGGCAACTTGATCGCTTGGATAGATTCGCAAAAATGAAATCATTTCAAGAATTTGAAAATCAGATTCCACATCTTGAAGGGGGGATTCCTATACTAGATCAACATGTGGAATCTTCTTCTGAAGAACACTCTCCCCCGCATGAAACTCCAACAACGGATGATGCTTTAAGTGATGTAAATGATAGAATTGGAAGACTCAATCTTGATTCAGTCCCAACTCAATCAACGGAACAGTCTGGACCATCTGAGAAAGGACCCCCAAAGTGGCTAACAAAGACACTTGAAATGAAGTTGGAAAGACAGGAACTAGAAATTCAAACCGGCAAAATGGAGGTGATGTAGATGACTCTAATTCACCTGTTGATATGGATGTTTCTTAAGATTGTGAATTGAACTTGTCTGTAGATTTTGAACCAACTTCCTTCAAAGAAGTTGCTTCTCATGATGAATGGAAAGAAGCGATGCAAAAGAAGTATGATGCCCTCATAAAGAATGGCACTTGAAAGCTGGTTGATCCTCCATTAGGAACCAAACCAATTGGATGCGAGTGGGTCTACAAGAACAAGTATAAAGCTGATGGTTCACTTGACAAGCACAAAGCTAGGCTTGTGGCAAAAGGTTTTGCACAGAAGGAAGGGGTCGATTATGAGGAGACTTTTTCCCCCACAGCAAAATGGGCTACCATCCGGACATTCTTCAAATGGATGTAAAAACTGCTTTCTTGAATGGAGATCTAAAAGAGAATTTTTTTATGTCCCAGCCTGAAGGATTTGTTGTGAAAGGACATGAACATAAAGTATGCAAACTGGTGAAGTCCTTGTATGGCCTCAAACAAGCACCGTGAGCCTGGTATGAAAAACTAACTGAGCATCTTTTGAAACTCAATTTCAAACATTATGATCTTAATGATGCAACTTTATTTGTCAAGAAAGTTGGCAAAACAATTGTATATCTTGTGGTATATGTAGATGATTTTTGATGACAGGGAACAATAAAAGCTACATTGCATCCATAAAGAAGGAATGGGGAAAAGTTTTGAAATGATTGATTTGGGCTATGTTCATTACTATCTTGGCATTGAAGTAACCCAACATCTGAAGTCCATATTTCTTTCTCAAAAGAAATACATTGGAGATTTGTTGCACAGGTTTGGAATGACAGAGTGCAATCCTCTTACTACTCCAATGGAACAAAACTTAAAGCTCACATCTATTGAAGGAAAAGAATTTGAGGATGCAACAAAGTATAGACAGCTTGTAGGAAGTCTCAACTACCTAACTACTACCAGACCAGACATTTTGTTTGTTGTTGGAATCCTCTCCAGATTTATGCAAAAGCCTTGCGAGGGACATTGGTCTGCTACAAAAAGAGTTCTAAGGTACTTGAAGGGAACTCAAGACTTTGGAATCAAGTATACATAGGCCTATAATTTTACATGGTATTAGAGCTGAGGTGAAGACAATGCCCAAGCAAGAGTGAAAGAGCAATCACCGAAGACAATTGAGAAAGGACAAAAGGATCATTGGATTCCTCATCCCTCTTTAAATTCACCGAGGGTGAAGTCGTAGCAGAGAATATTATCAAAATGGTGCATCGGAAGTTTCTGATGGCCTACCTAAAGATCACTTCATTGGGAAGTCCGGATCTAAGGGTGGCAGGAAAGGCAGATGCCTTGGTTGCAATAAGTTCGGCCATTATGCGAAGGAGTGTCTGAATGGCAGAGACACATCTCTTGATGAATATAACAATCATTCCAAGGACATCTTCAATGATCAAAGGAATGACAGGTAATGCAAGTCATCAAGGAAATGGCCAACTCTTCAAAGAAGCAAGGAAGCCCATGTATGAAGAATCAAATATTGTTTTTAATAAGATAAAGAAGTGTTATCTTGTATTGGCCCTCTCCTTTAGATTTTTTGGGAATCTGGCTTTTTGATTGTAGTGCTTCAAGGCAATTCATCGAAGAGAAGGGTGCTCTCTCAAATTTGGTAGAGACGAAAACAACTGTGGGATTATACTTAGAGTCGATGCCACCTATCCCGGAAAGGGTGTAGGGAATGTTACCCCTCAATTGAATGAGGGCAACTCTATTCATTTACAAGAGTCTCTTTTATGTACCTAATTGCAAGAAGAACCTGATGTCCATCTCAGAGATGGAAGTCAAAGGTTTCAAGGTGGCATTCATCGATAAGAAAGGATCGTGTTAAAAAATAGAATTTTCAAAGATGCTTTTTCTCATGGGTTCAGGGTTGGCAATTTGTATCGAGTTGCAGGATGGTCCATTGGGGATCATGTCAATTGACATATCACATCTATAAAACCGGAGGTCTACCTATGGGGCCCTACCCGATGTGAGTCAAATGGTGATAGGGATGCCTAAATTCACGAAGAGCATGAAAGTACATGTCAGAGATGTACTGAAGGAAAATATTACAAGGGGACCAAACCCTCATGTAGCAAGTCCACAGGTTTGGAACAACCCGAGGGGTTTGAGATTCATGATCAAGAATCTCACGTATGCAGGTGGAAGAAATCCCTCTATGGCTTGAAGCAAAATTCCCCGAGCGTAGTATGAGAGGATTGATAGCTGTCAGATGAAGTTGAGATTCACTAAGAGTGAAGCCAATCCAAACCATTGTTTGAAGGTTGTGGATGATAGACCTCTCATACTAGCACCTTCTAAGGACGACCTATTTCAAATAGGTGCAGACCCTCTCACTTGCAAAAGTAAGAGGGAGTTGGATTCCGAATGTGGAATGGTAAACTGCAAGCTCGTGACTACCTCGAGTATCTTAACTTTCAGAAGTTATATGGTGATGATGCCGAACCAAATTTGGGAAATGCCTCTGAGTTCCATAAACTCATTTGCATTGATGTTCTTGGTGAACTTCCATCCAGACATATGTTTTGCCGTTAGCATGGTGAGCTCAGATTTGGTTGAGCCTCACCGGATTGGTGCTAAGAATCTTTTGAGATATCTTCGGGGCACAATCTCTCATGGATTGAGATACACTGCCGGAAATATGAAGCTGCATGATTATTCTAACACTAACTGGGCAGGTAGTGTGGAGGATCATTAGAGCACTTCTCAGCGCTGGTTCTCTTTGGGTTCTGCCTCGATATCATGGGTGAGCAGGAAGCAGAAGTCGGTTGCTATAAGCACCGTCGAGACCGAATACATAGCTACGAGTATGATCTCGTGTGAAGCTGCATGGTTGAAGAAGCTCTTAAGTGAGTTGTTTGTACACATGATGAACATCACTGTGATTCTTTGTGACAACCAGGGGGGGATTCGATTATTCAGGAATCTCGTATTCGATGATTGCTCCAGCAGATAGACATCAGATACTGCCTTATCTGGGATATGGTAAGTCGATGAGCGAGGAGGCTCCGTCGCATTGAGACTGATGTACAGGTCACAGACATTTTGTCAAAGCCCCCGGGAAAGGTCAAATCTGTGACTTTCCCGAATGACTTGGAGTCGTTGAGAAATCTTCTTACAAGGGTCTTACATGTTGCATTCATTAACCTTTGGGAGCTCTAGGGGGCTTGGGTTACTTACTGGAGCAACATACGACCACAGGACAACTCACCCTCCCCTAGTAGTGCGCTAATAGCTATGTACAGGATGACAAGTTCAACCTTCCCCTGTGATACCTCGTGGCGAGTGTGGAACAGGATGATTAGTTCTCCTGTGGGCCGGGATGATTAGTTCTCCCATAACAACTCTGAAACAAGATGATTAGTTCTCCTGTGGACCGGGATGATTAGTTCTCCCGTGGCAACTGTGGAACAAGATGATTAGTTCCCCTATGGGTCGAGGTGATTAGTTCTCCCGTGGCAACTGTGAAACAGGATGATTAGTTCCCCTGTGGGCCGGGATGATTAGTTCTCCCATGGCGACTGTGGGGCAAGATGATTCGTTCTCATGTGGACAGGATGATTAGTTCTCCTGTCGAGGCATCCTACCCATGTAGTCTGGGACTGCAGGAACTGCCGAGAACTGTGAGAACTGTCGGGAAACTACGGGAACTGCCGGGAACTGTCGGGAACTACTGGAACAGCCGGGAACTGTCGGGAACTACCGGAACTGTTGGGAACTGTCAAAGCATCTGTCTTCGAAGGAGAGCAACATGCAAGGGACAGCTAACTACCATTGAGACAGTTGTATGGTACTTAGCAGCAAATACACCAAGCATGCAATGTTACAGCTAGCATGCAAGGGACAACTAGCATGCAACAGCAAGCATGCAAAGGACAACAAGCATGCTAGGGACAACAAGCAAGCAAGATGCAGCCAGCACATAGGTTAGTATGGCAACATGGTGCAGCAGTGGCACATAATGCAGTACAGTGATGGGTACAATCATCATTAATGAAGCATGATGAGATGCAGCATAGTGATGATGGGTGCAGCATGGTACAGGACGGTGAGGTGCAGCATGATGACGAAATGCAGCACAACGATAGGTGAAGGAGTCACCTTGTAGAATCAGTTGAAGCAACATGTTTTCAACTGATATCATGTATCATCTTCTTAGAAATCATCTATGCTCTTATCTAGATAAGTCAAAGTGTTGACTTTTGTTGTAAACGTACTATCTCTCTCTCTCTCTCTGTTGAACTATTGAAGAACATATAAGAAGAATTGATCAAGGGTTTCCCCAATTGGGTTTGTCCCTGGCTAGCACCACATCTTGTGTCCTTTGTTGTCTTGGCTTGTCTTCTGTGATTTATGTTTATGTTCTATCTGCAGTTTACTTTAATGCTGATGTGATTGCTAATCTAGAAAAGATATTGAGCTAACTGTGAAAATTGAAATAAATTGCTCTAAGCATAGAACATACCTAAAATTTAACACAAGGTAAGCCCTAAAGTATGATGAGGATATCACTTCAAAAATGGCTCATGCATGCATATGAAAGTAAGTTAGATTCATGGTACTTATGATGAGATGGTGCACTTGGTATTGGACAAGTATCTTTGTTAATTTTAGACAACAATGGTATGTTCTATGATAAGAGCAATTTTACTTCAATTTCCTTATTAGCCCAATACTAATATCCAGTTTAGCAATCACATCATCATGATAGTAAAACACAGATAGAACATAAACAATGACAGTTGAAGACAAGCCAAGACAAGAGGACACAAGACAGCACCAGCCAGGGACAAACCCCAATGTGGGGAAGCCCTTGATCAATTCTTCTTATAATTCTTCAAAAGTTCAACAAAGAGAGAGTACAATATACAATATTCACTTGCCCAATCATAGTGAAATCTGATCAGTCAAACAACAGAAACAGAAAGGCCTAACCAGAAAGTCAACGTCGGTCAACAGGGAAAATTTTGACCTCCAAAATAGCTCAGTGAAACTAGGTCAACTCAACCTCTAACAAGTCAAATCAGCACAAAAAAACCCTGAAAAAATTCCAATCAAATCTATTCAACAAAAGTCAATGCCACAACAAGCCCTGGCACAGCCACGTTCATCAAACAGAGGTCAAACAACCTTGGATTTCATGCCCAGAACTGCGCCCTGCCCAAACAAAAATACCCCACACAAAACCACAGTCAAAGATGGTCAACATTGGTCAAAACATGCTTCTGCAATTTTCGGTCAATGCAAGGACAACAAAAGAACAGTCCCTTCTTCAAACGTGTGGAGAGAGAGAAGCCTCATAAATTTGTACCCAATCAAGAAGAGAGAGGTGTGTGAGTAAATGAAGTATCCAAATGAGGAGTAGGCACCTTGTATTTATATGCAAATGTTGAGGATGAAAGACGTAATTGTTGGGCTTCTAAGCCTACATTAGATTGTTGGCCGACCTTGACAATTTGTCCATAATCAAAATAAATTCATAATTCCATTTGTACATGTCAAAATGGGATGATCTTTAGATCAATCCTACACCTCCCGAAGAGAGGAATCCAATAAAAATATCAGTTGCCTCATATGCACTATCCAATATGAAGTTTGGCCCTAGTTCCCAAAATTAACACTCCCTCTCAACTAGGGATAACTTCACCTGCCAAACTGTCTGACAATTTGTACCATCACTGTCTTTGCTCTGCTCTGTTGAACCATGAAGAAAGAAGAAATGATCAAGAATGTATCATACCATTCTCCACCGACCCGAAGTCAGTCTCCAATAATAGAGAGTGTGTCATACCACTCTTAACCAACTCAAAGTTAGTTTCCATTGATCCCAGATCAATATCAACATCCTAGCATAGGGAGTAAAATAGTACATGATGCGTCCATTGGTAGTACTATGGTCCCTATCCTCATTTCCCTACTCATTGGCCAGATGAGAGGTACTTCCTATGAGTCCCACACTGCATGGGTAGGATGTGCTAACAAGAGAAGGTGAACCACTCATCCTGCTCATATGCCACAGGAGAAGGTGAACCACTCAACCTATGCATATGTCGCCACGAGATATCACAGGGGAAGGTGAACCACTCACCCTGTACATCGCACACCATCAGGGGAAGGTGAACCACTCATCCTATGGTCGCTTCAAGAAGTACCCCAACCCCCCCCCCGAGCTCCCAGAGCTCAACGTCCGTCTCATACGGAAGCCTCATAAGAGAGTCTCTCCACGACTACAAATCGTTCACAGAAGGTTAAGAATTTAACCTTCCCTAGGGGCTTCGTAAGAATATCGAGAACCTGATCATCAGTCCCAATGTGTTGGAGCCTTATAGCTCCCCATTGTACCATATCCCGGATAAAGTGGTACCTGATATCAATATGCTTGCAATGGTCATGAAACACAGGATTCTCAGAAAGACGAATCCCACTCTAGTTGTTGCAAAAGATCACGGTGGTATCCAGCACATGTCCAAATAGCTCACTAAAGAGCTTCCTCAACCAAACAGCTTCACAAGAGGCCAGCCTAGCAGTAATGTATTCAGCTTGACTTCTACTTCCAGCTCATCCAGGATATCGAAGAAGAACCTAGAGAGAAGCAACATCCAGATGTACTTTTGCGATCCATCGCAGTGCCAACCCAGTCTGCATCAGAGTAACTATGGAGTTCACATTCCCGACAGTATATCTCAGTCCATAAGTGATTGTGCCCTGAAGATATATCAAGATATTCTTGAAAACAATCCAATGCATGTGATGAGGCTCAACCATAAACTGACTCAATGTATTCACTGCAAAACATATGTCCAAATAGGAGTTCACCAAGAACATCAGGGCCCCCATGAGTTGATGATACTCAGAAGGATTTCCCAAATCGGGCCTAGCAGCACTTCCACATAACTTCTTGAAGTTAAGTTCCATCGAAGTAATCACGAACTTGCAGTCCACCATCCCAAATCTTTCAAGTATCTTCACAATATATTTTCCCTCACCTGGCTTTTGCTAGGCCTCCAACCCTAAGAAATAATGCATCATTCCTAAGTCCTTGATTTCAAATTCGGAAGCCAACTCCCTCTTACATTGATGAATAAGAGGGTCTGCAGCTGTCAAAAAAAGATCGTCCATGTAGAGTACCAAGATGAGAGGTCTATCGTTCTCAACCTTAAAGTAAAGGTTTGGATCAGCTTCACTTCTTGTAAATCCCAGCTTCATTAGATAGCTATCGATCCTCTCATACCAAGCCAATGGTGCTTGCTTCAACCCATAGAGGGCTTTCTTCAACCTGCATACATGTGTCTGGCGATCTTGAACTTCGAACCCCTTAGGTTGTTCTACATAGACTTCCTCCTTAAGTGAACCATGCAAGAAGGCAGTCTTGACAACCATTTGGTGTAGAGTCCATCTTTGTGAGGCAGCAAGGGTAATGATCGAATGGATGGTGGTGTAGCGGGCAACCACTGCAAATATCTCATCATAATCTACACTTTCCTTTTGAGAGAAGCCTCAAGCAATGAATCTAGCCTTGAATTTTCAGCACTTCCATCATCTCCATGCTTGATCTTGTAAAGCCATTTCGAGATGACAACGGATTTGTCCTTGGGTCTAGGAACCACATCCCAAACATCATTCTTCATAATTGACTCATACTCTTCATTCATTGCATCCTTCCAAATTTGGTGTTTGAAAGCTTCTTCGAATGTGCAAGGCTCAAATTGAACAATGGTGCTCATTGCAGTTAAGTACACTTGGTACCTATTCGACTTCTTGCTTTCACGAAATGTCCCCCTAGGTTGAACATGTCTCTCAGCATCTTCGAGAGTCTCCCTAGCCATGAGAATCTCCCTTTTGAGGAGGAGGGCTCATGGGGGGGTGGATCAATGGGATCCATTAGTCCTTCAACATCGGGCATCGGCTCATCCTACAGTTCCCCCTACTTTCCTTAATCAACTTCTTTGTCCTTCCTTAGAAAAGGAAGGTTACTAATCTTCCCAAGGGCAGCATCCTCATCGAAGGTGACATCATGACTTATCTCCACTTCTCTTTGACTAGGCACATAGATTCTATATGCCTTAGAAGTTTCACTATAGCCCACAAATGTTCCTTTATTCCCAGAAGCAGCTAATTTGCTTCTCTTTTCTTTTGGCACATGAAAATATACAAGACTACCAAAAATTCTAAAGTGAGAAACATAAGGTTTCTTACCAGTGAAAACTTCTTCAGGAATTTTGGAGTCCAACGCTTAATGAGGGCATCTATTTTGAACATACACGATAGTGTTTGCAGCTTCGGCTCATAAGAACTTTAGAAGGCTTTGATCATGAAGCATGGCACAAGTGGCTTCTACGATAGAACGGTTCTTCCTTTTAGCAACACCATTTTCCTTAGGAGTATATGCGGTAGTAGTCTCCCTCTTAATGCCAGCTTCTCTATAATAATTTTTTAACTCATTTGATTCATATTTGGTTCCATTATCAGTCCTCAATATTTTGATCTTCTTCCCGATTTGATTTTCGACCAAGGCTTTGAAAGAATGAAACCATGAGAAGACTTTGTCTTTCTTCTTCAAGAAATATATCCAAGTCTTGTGAGAGAAATCATCCATAAAGATAGCATAAATATAAATATCCTCCTAATGAGTTCATGGGCATCACACCAGATAGATCAGAATGAATCAATTGTAATATGTCAGTAGTCTTGCTATCACTTGAAGGGAATGGTCCCCTTGTATGCTTTCCTTCGACACACCTCTGACAAACACCTTCATGTTCTACTTTAAATTCGGGAAGACCTGTCACCATCTTCCTTACATCGTGTAGAGCCTTATAATGTAGATGAGCAAACCTCTGGTGCCATAATTCGAATTGAAGTGATGGGTCGCAAGACATAGCTCCCAATGGGCTTCCTCCAACTTCATATACGCTATCAACCCTAGAGCCAAGTGTAAATGCATCTTTGAAATTTCTATTCCACACACGTACCTTTCCATCGATGAATGCCACCTTGAATCCTTTGTCCTCCATCGCCGAGATAGATACCAAGTTCTTTAGTTCAGATACATATAGCAATACTTCTTGTAGATGAATGGTGTTACCTTGATTCAATTGAAGAGTAACATTCCCAACTCCCTTCACGGGATAAGTGTCAATGTCTCCAAGGATAATTTCCAAATTTGTATCCCTTTCGATCAAATTTGAAAGAGATTCCTTATACCCAGTGAAATTCCTTGAGGCACCACTATCAATCAACCAATTTCCCTAAGTGTCCAGAGGAGATGCAGTGGAGAGGGTAGATATAAGATAAAATTCTTTTTGCTTGTTATCAACAACATTAGATTCATCATACCTGGTGTTTCTTGATCTCTTGGGAGGGCGATCATTTCCTTGAAGAGGAGTGGGAGCATTCCTTTTCCCTTGGTTGTTGAATCTTCCATTCCTTTGATTATTGTTGCCCCTGAAATTGTTGTTGTTGTGGTTGTCATCATCATGAGGTGTATCCCTTCTATTAGGACACTCCCTAGCATAGTGACCAAACTTGTTGCAAATGAAGCATCTTCCCTTCCTTCCATTTTTGAAACCCGGCCTTCCTTAACATTGCTTCTTTGAGCCTGCATTGTCCTTCTTTTTAGCATGAGCGGAGAATGCAGTAGGATCATTCCTATTTGAAGGCATATCTAGTTCCATCATCCTTGTTTCTTCTTGAGAACATCTACTCAGCAATTCTTCAAAACCTGGAATCTTGTCGTTGTTAAGAATAGTAGTGTTGAACACGTGCCATTCACGAGGGAGTCTTCCAAGGGCAATGAGAGTAAGCTCCCTATCAGCAATAGCTTCTCCAATTGAAAGAAGATCATTTTTTATCTCAGTAATCCTCATGAAGTAGGATTCAATATCTTCGTTTCTTCCCTTCTTTATATCCTTCAGCTTGCTCTTGAGGAAAAGAATTTGGTTTGCATTGCTAGATTTGAACATGCCAACCAACATGTCATATATCTCCTTTGATATGTTGAAATCGGAGATGTAAGCAACTAAATGCTTATGAATAGAATCCCTGATGATCTTCTTTGTTGACTTCACCCCTCTTGTACTTTGTCTTAGCAACAACCGGTGCATTTGAAAGAGGTTCTGAAATCTTTCCCTGCACATAATCCATAACATCTTGCTCTCTAAAGTCAAATCAAGAGACATCTTCCATGCATGATAATCAGAGTTATCATGAAGCTTGTCATCAAACTTGAAGTAGGATGTGGAGGCCACTGAATCTTGTCCTTAATCAGTGATTGCTCCTCTTAGTAATTGCTCTTCTCATTCTTGCTTGGGCTTTGTCTTCACCTCAACTTTGATACCATGTTAATTTTAGATAACAATGGTATGTTCTATGCTTAGAGCAATTTTACTTCAATTTCTTTCTTAGCCCAATATCCATATCCAATTTAACAATCACATCATCATGATAGTAAAATTCAAATAGAACATAAACAATAACAGTAGAAGATGGGCCAAGACAAGAGGACACAATATATGGCACCAATCAAGGACAAACCCCAATGTGGTCAAACCCTTGATCAATTCTTCTTATAATTCTTCAAAAGTTCAGCAAAGAGAGAGAGTACAATATACAATATTCACTTGCCCAATCACAGTGAAATCTGATCAGTGAAACAACAAAAACGGAAAGCCCTAACCAAACAGTCAACGTTGGTCAACATGGCAGATTTTGACCTCCAAAACAGCTCAGTCAAACTCGGTCAACTTGGCCTCCAACAACAAGTCAAATCAACCCAAAAACAATCTGAAAATGTCCAATCAAATGTTATGAATATAATTCATAACAGTTAGATAAATAAAATTTAATAATAATATTAAATTATTTAAATATTTTTTAGGTTAAATTAGTCATTAAATTAAGTGAAAAAGCATGTCTAAAAGACATGCCCTTTCACGAAAGGTCACTTGCTGAGGTATAAAAGCAGGGTCCTCATTGTACATTCAAATCATCATATACATTTTTATATAATAATAAATATTATTTTTAAATACCTGTGTGTATTTTAACATATTAAGCCTACAAGCTATCAGTTTTCCTATTTCAGCATAGTTTTTATGCTACAGTGGTATCAGAGCCATGGCACACAATATAATCATGCCGGCCTTTGAACGTAGTTTTCTGCACAATGTGCCATTACGTTCACATCTTGATTACATTGAATAGCTTAGTATTCAAGAAGCATTTCTGCGTTTAGAAAAATCATGTGCAGAAGTTAAAGTATGTATAAAGGAAACAATAATAAAGAGGATGATTTCGGGTTTAAGAAACCCCAGCAGATTATTGACAGAGAAGATGCTTACAGAAAGAGGAGGCTTAACAGAATTATTTCCCCGACAAAAACGATGCCTTCACCATGGGGGACAAGACCCCCCGATGCTGTCGTCTGAACTTATGCGGATATTATGCGGGAAGAGGCTCAAGAGGGAAAAGGAAGAAACCCTAAGGCTTATTGCGAAGAAGCACCAAAAGAGACCGAACATAAGGTAAAGGAGAGAGATGGGGTCAATCAGGCGTTGATGACTCAGCCTGCCCAGAAGTGGAGGAATCGATGGGACCAAGCTCAGGGCCAGGAGAATGCTGCCAAGAAGGCCAAAACTTCCTCGGACAAGGATGCCCCTAATGCCACTCCTGGCATTCGCAGGTGGGATGCTACGTCTACTCCAGGAAGGGTGACCAGTGATGCGACGTCGGGCATTTCGAGGCGAAACAGATGGGATGAGACGCCCACTCTTGGTAGGTTTGCAGATGCTGATGCAACTCCTGTAGGAGGCATTACGTCGGGCACCACACCTGCAGGTATGACATGGGATGCCACCCCCAAGCTTGTTGGAATGGCGACTCCTACACCCAAGAAGACGAGGTCACGATGGGATGAGATTCTGGCAAGCATGGGGAGCACCACACCATTGCCAGGGGCAACACCATCAACATTTACATCTGGTGTCACTCCCATGGGTGGAGTTGATCTGCCCACACCGACACCAACTGCGATCAATCTGCAAGGGGCTATTACACCGAAACAATATAATTTGCTCAGGTGGGAGAAAGACATTGCAGAGAGGAATAGAACATTCACTGAAGACACAGAACAAAGGGTATATGCAGGTGGAGGAGTTCATGAAGTTGACAACTCGTGGAACGAGGAGGATGAATATCTACTCACAATAGACATATTCCCCCCACCTCCCCTTTTCATCATTGGCAACATCAAAGCTGAATAGAATGCAAGGGATAGATACCATGACATCATTGAAGAAGACACCACAGTTGAACCCATCGATGCTGACATTCACGATGTTGATGTCGTTGACAACGACATCATCGATGCTCAGGATGAGGATCTTGACATTGATAACGACGACGACCTTGGAATTGCATTCAATTTCATCTTTGACAACAACTTTGAAATCGAATTCTTTCCTCCATTTGTCGAGGAGATGGAGGAGGCAGTGGATGCGATCAATCCCGAGGATCTGCTAGACACTTAGAGAATGGTGCGCGGATGGCTATCGCCCACGTTCCCGATCCTCGGAATAGGAGAAGAATAAGCAGTTCTCTACGTGTACTACCAGCATTCGATTGAAGAGGCCACCGAAGCCACTCACTTGCCATACTACTCCCACATTTTCCACAGAGATTATATTGTAGAGTGGCTCACGTTGCACATTCGTGGCTTCCGAAATCGTCTCTGTCCCGCTTATCGTTACTTGGTCTACACTTCCTCACCTTGTGCTCAAAATTTTCATTCAGTTGCAGTCATCGGCGAAGGCGGAGAGGTATGTGATGGACAGTTCCTAGAAGGGCGGCGTTTATTTCTTGGCCATCCACTTCCCAACTGTGTTTCCCGTGCAGAGAAGGTGGCCCAATCTTTCGCCGCATGCGTCTAGATTGCTGAAACAATTTTTTTCGGCATTAAAATACGTTCCTCGTTCTGTAGAGAATAGGTTCAATACTCCGCCAAGTTTTTGGGAGTAGTTA